>PVIU01011786.1:0-63094 GCA_004026605.1 Ondatra zibethicus | reverse complement strand
GATGGGGGTGGGCCTTGGACTTCCAACAGGGCAGGGCACCATGCCCTCTTTCAAGGAAGAAGGGGGAGGGAGGAGGGGTGGGGGGTAGTGGGAGGGGACCGGGAGAAGGGGAAGAAAGGAAAAAAATTTTTTTTATCTTTAATTATGTTCTTGAATGGAAAAAATAAAACAAAACAATGTATGGAAAAAAAAATAAATGAGTAAAATATAAAGTAAAGCATAAAAAAAAAAAAAAAAGAAAGAGAACTGGTGTGCAATCAGGTTCAGAGAAATAACTTGTGGCTTTGTTGTCATTACTGACTACTTCTGCAGAGAAAGGGGGCAACAAAGAAATACTATCAATAAATTGTATCATTATGCTTCAAATAATGAACTAGAATTATGAAGGAACTGTTTCTTTCCATTGGATGGAAATTTCTAAATTTAAAAGCCAATTAAAGAAATAAAAAATATACATTTTAAAAAATTTAACTGTTATAGGACGTATTCTTTTAAATTAACTTATTTGTAGAGGTGACCTGTGGCAGGAGTGGGGGAGATTTAGGACAGGCATAACCTTAGTTTCTCAAGAGACTGGGATGAATTGCCAGCCCTAGGTTTTATTTCCTTGTCTCGGCTACCAGAGATGAGGTAAGCTAAAGCTGAGTTCTCTCTTAGCTCCTTTTCATCAATGTTGACTGTTGTGGGAGTCAATTGGTAGTGGTTCCCTGAAGTCTCCTAATCACTCACCCTGAGTTTGAAATGTCAGATGCTAAACTCAAACTTTAAAAAGAAACTGTTGAACTGTAGTGTTTCTTTTCCGTTTTTGTTTTATTTTGTTTTGTTTTTACTGCAGTTTTAATATGGATAAAATCTTTTTCTTTTTGAATGTGTTTTTTTATTTGCAACAAAAGTGAAAATATTTGTATCCATTTCTGAATTGTTCAGCAAACAGCATTTCATTCCTCAGCCTTAGCTAAAAACTAGAAATAAAGACAATACCTATATACCTTCTTCCCTCAGCCTGTTGGACAGACAGGAAATTCACTCTAAGGAATGTCAAAGTACGCTCAAGCCTCTTTGTATAGTTTAATTTGCAAACCATTTATTTATTTGCTTTTGTTATTTTATTTCTCTCTATTTTTTAGCTTAAAGTACTAAAATCTGTAAATTTTCTACTTACTTACTTAACACCAACTTTTTCCTCACTTTTTTTGTAACCTCTAAGAACTTCACTAGAGTCTTTTACCAATAGAATTGGGGAAATGAACAAAGCCTTTGTAGATTCTGGCAGCTTGGTTAAGCTTTAATTTATGGAGTGGCTTTGAGATTTGAAACAAAGTAATTGGCAGAGTAGTGAACGCTGTGGGAAATATTTTACATGAATAGGAGAGGGAAAGTTATTAACAAATATTTATTTAACTACTGTTGGGTAGAGAAGCCTGCGTTCCGAAGCTGCGGAGCAGGGGGTGGCACAAAGGACGAAGAGGTGCTCAGGGACTTAACCTGCAGGTGGGGATCTAAGAGAAGCCATGAAGGTAAAACAGTTACAAAGTTGCCACTAAAGGGTCAAGTGTCACAAGACAAGCGGAGCAAAACAAAATAAATAAGGCCAAACAGAAGGTTGAATATTTGTTTTGTTTCAGTCCCCATGTGTTCAAAGCATAGTCTTTTCTAATAGCCACTTGAACTTTAGAAATTTCCATAAATCTTCAAACATCATTTTATCATAAATGAAGTAGGCAGAATAATCATTAGGTTTCGCAGCCAGGGAAGGCATCTGCCATATGATATCAGGTACCTTGCTTGAGCAGGGAGGTGCAGATCTGCTGTGAGGATGGTATGGACTGAAATAACCGTCACGACTGCTGCTGGACCTTTAGCGATAACTCCACTGTTCTTGCAACTATTACTATTTTATTTGATTTGTCTTCCTGGTCGAATTATATACGCTTCGAAGTAACTATGAGTAGGTCCAGTTTGGGCCAGGGGAGCTAGGAGCTTGCATGTGGCAACCAGCATGACATTATAATGGTACATTTTGGAATTCCCAAAGTTGTACTCTGGAAAGAAGTTTGTCTGTCTAGGTAAAAAAGAAAAGTAGACAGCCACTTGTATTCATGCATATGCAAATATCAATTCGAATCTGATATAGGACATTTCAGTCAGTTACTCCAAAACTCCCCTGTATTGCTGGCATCAACTTGCTGCTCAGGGAGATAGAGAAAAATGCAGAGATTGACTTGAGGATGAAGCCTAGTCTGGAGATTCAAGATCTTCAAATTGGGAGGCATACTGATGAAGATTGGCATGACCTAAAGATAAAAGTATGAGTATGACAAAAATGGGACTCTTTTTATGGACTGAAGAGACCATTTAAATAAGGCCTTTTTATATCTAAAATACTCAGTTATTTCCAGAACATTCCATTCCAGTGTCAAGAATTCTGAAAAGTCAGTTCTGTCCTAATCCCTTGGAACAAGATATATTTCAGAATTCAGAGGCGTTTTCATTTTAAATGATGAACTTGAGTTTCATGCTTTTTATAAGATATACCAGTTACATTTTTTTGTAGAGTTTGGAGGTAGCAGAAAATCATGAGTGAGGATAATTAAGATTTTGTTAGTAATTTTCAAAAACACCAAAGAGAAGAAAGAGAGAGAGGGGAGAGAAGGATACAGTAAGGAAAATGGAAGGGAAGAAAAACATGATGTAAATTTGTTTTCAGAATTGCTGATATTCAAAATTAAAATCCATAGACCTATAAAGTATTATTTAGAAGACAAAAAAAATGTGATTTGCTTAGTAAAATATTGCCCTAACTATGGAAAAGCCTGGTGTCTTTTCCATGGAGAAAACTGGTCTGCCAAAGGGTGGAGTCAGTGTAAATCTCTAGTGACCAGAAAACTTACAGTAATAAAATATCATTCACATTTGGACAACAGAGACTACACATCATAGGAGATTTGTTTCTGGATTTCTCAAAGGTTATCCATTTTGTTCATTTCTAATTCAGTTGTGAAAAATTCATAGTTCAATGAATGTATGGGTTCCTTAGAAATTGTGGGTTCCATCATTAAAACCTTAAAATGTGTCTTACTCTGTAGAATGCTAAGAACTGTGTAGAGATGGTCACAAGCATCTCTCAACACTCAACAAGGACTCATTCACTAATTAGAAAACTATGATTTGGAAAAAAATCTTATTTACAAGATTATAAAGTGGGTAACAGAGCCTGGATTCTAAAATCAATATCCATCAACAAAATATTTGATTGCTACTTTAGTGTCCCCTTGAATAATCTCCAATCTTTTAAAATGAATATGAAATTTACTTTTATGTGAATTACATCTAAGAAAACTCAGTTATATCCTTTTCCCTACCCCTCTTCATGGAATGGTCTTAACTGAACCTCACCTTCAAACCCTGAACACACACACATACACACATTCAAACATGTAGATACAAGCATGCAAATTAATACTTAGAAAAACTTTTCTTTGCTATGAATTCTATATTCAAAATGTTCTTGATAAGTACATTAGCTGTATTCCTATGGTTACCATTGTGTGTGTATCTCTGTGTATATGTGTTTTTGTGTATATTGTGTGTTTCTATGTGCATCTGCATGTGTTAGCATTGGTATGTATGTATATGTATTTATATGTTTATGTGTACACATATGTGTCTGCATGTGCTTCTGTGGATATGTGTTTGTGTGTATGTGCATATATGTCTTTATGTGCTTATGTGTTTATGTATGTCTATGGGTCTGTCTCTATGCATGTGTGTGTTTTCCCACATAGGCATGTTTGTGTGTATCACTGTGTGTGTGCATGCATGTATGCATTCATATGTCCATATAAATTTATAGTTGTATATGCATGTTTGTTTGTGTATTCCACTATTTACACAGTCATCTCTTGTGACTGATTTCGCTGATTCTTCTTGGCCATACTACTTGATGCATGCAACTATTCCAGAAGTTGAGTACACTTCATTACATTAGTACAGGGTCACTGACGTGGCCTTAGCAATCATTCCAGAGATGTCCATCAACAGGAAGTATAATTGACCTAGGTCCCCAGATGCTGTTTTAAAATCCAAAATCCATTTCCTCCAATTGCCTCAAACCAGCAACAACATGCAGCAGTGGGAGTGATGAGCTACAAGTGGTGGGAATGGACATGCTTGCCTTGCTTCTGGCCTTAAAGAAAAATTTTCTGCTTTCCCTAGTGACTATTCTATGTGCTCATCATATGTGGTTTTATTTAGTAATGGAAGTTTGGACTGTTCCATTATTATCTTTGTTCTAGTGAGCCCAAGCAACATTTGCTCTTTTATCCCTAAGATGTCTCTAAGACTTAGACAAGACGAAGGATCCCAGTGTCCTTTGACACCAGCAACCCAATAATTACTCATTCTCTCCTTTGACTACTACTTTATAGTATTTTGTGGGTAAATTTTGCAAATTTTATTTCTTAAGAAAATAATATTTTTTTCTATTTTTTAATTGATTTTTATTGAGCTCTACATTTTTCTATTCTCCCCACCCTGCCTCTCCCCTCCCCACTTCAACCCTTCCCCAAGGTCCCCATGCTCCCAATTTACTCAGGAGATCTTGTCTTTTTCTACTTTCCATGTAGATTATATCTATGTAAGTCTCCTTTAGTGCCCTCATTGTTGTCTAAGTTCTCTGGGATTGTGGTTTGTAGGCTGGCTTTCTTTGCTTTATGTTTAAAAACCACCTATGAGTGAGTACATATGATAATTGTCTTTCTGTGTCTGGGTGACCTCACTCAAAATAATGCTTTCTAGCTCCATCCATTTTCCTGCAAAATTCAAGTTGTACCTCATTTTCCTTATCCATTCTTCGCTCGAGGGACATTTAGGTTGTTTCCAGGTTCTGGCTATGACAAACAAAGCTGCTATAAACATAGTTTAGCACATGTCCTTGTGGCACGATTGAGCATCCTTTGGATATATACCCAAAAGTGGTATTACTGAGTCTTGAGGAAGGTTGTTTTCTAATTTTCTGAGAAATCGCCACACTGACATCCAAAGGGGTTGGACCAGCTTGCATTCCCACCAGCAATGCAGAAGTGTTCCCTTTTCCCCACAACCTCCCCAGCATAAGTTGTCATCAGTGTTTTTGATCTTGGCATTTCTTACAGGTATAAGATGGAATCTCAGAGTTGTTTTGATTTGCATTTCTCTGATGACTAAGGATGTTAACATTTCCTCAAGTGTCTTTCAGCCATTTTAGATTCCTCTGTTCAGAGTTTTCTGTTTAGATCTGTACTCCTTTTTTTTTTTTTTTTTAAATTGGGTTATTTGTTCTTTTGATGACCAATTTCTTGAGTTCTTTGTATATTTTGGAGATCAGACCTCTGTCTGATGTGGGGTTAGTGAAGATCTTTTCCCATTCTGTAGGCTGTCATTTTGTCTTGTTGACCATGTCCTTTGCTTTACAGAAGCTTTGCAGTTTCAGGAGGTCCCATTTATTAACTGTTTCTCTCAGTGTCTGTGCTGCTCGGGTTATACTTAGGAAGTGGTCTCCTGTGCCAATGTGTTCAAATGTATTTCCCACTAAGAAAATAATATTTTATGTGGATATTAAACACTTCACAGACTTGAGATAAAGCAGTTTAGTATTATCTTTTGTACAAAAAGTTATTTATTCAGTTCTACTTTTTATTTTATGAGTGATTTCTCTGTGTATTAATTTTAGTGTGAAAGCAAGTTTTTTACTTAGTTTTAGATTTTCAAATGACAAGTGAAGAGAATTATTTAATGTTTAACCTCTTTGTTTCCAATCCATGTTTCATAGTTTAATTAATATATCTCTACTTAATTTTTATTACTGGCCACTATAAATGATTAATGACTTTTCGTTTTTTAAAAAGTCAGTTTTGGTTTGGTTTTAGTTATATCCCATGTTAGAGTATATGATTTTAAACTTTTTCTCTTTAGTAATACTGTATTTTTTGCATTCTTTTCTTGCTCTTTAGTTTTGTAGATTTTGTAGTTTTGTTGAGTTTTAGATGGACTTTCTTATAAATATTGAATGCATGGGAAGTGGTACAAGCTACTTATAGTAAGGTAAAATGAATTACCATCTAAAATCTCATATAAGGACATGACTTATAGTGTCATGGTTGTTTGTTTTGTCAACTTGACACAAATTAGCATTATCTAGGGAGAGGGAAGCACATCTGAGAATATGCCTCTGTGAGACTAGCTTATGCATCACTTTTTTTTTTTGGTTGGTGAGGGAAGACTCGGGCCACACTACCCTGAAAAGGCAGTTCTAGGGTTATAAACCCTATAAGAAAGCAGAAAGAGCAAGCTAGTAGGTTGTGTTTATCTATGGCATCTGCATTAGTTCCTGCCTTGAGTTGTTGCCATGAATTCCCTTCATAATGGACCGTAATCTGAACATGTAACCTGAAAAAAACTCTTTCTGCTTTAAGTTGATTTTAATCATGATGTTTCTTAACAGCAATAGAAACCTAAGACAATATAGCTATAATATAGTCATTTAGCAAAAATCTAACTCAATATAAAATATTATCTATAAATAATATTTATAGTCTTCATGGTATGCATTAGATCTCTAGACTTGTCATTTTCAGTTAAAAATGGCATCTCTGCCATTTCCAGCTTTCATAACACATAGAGTGTGCATTTATATTTTCTTCTTTATTATAAGATTAATCTTATTCATAATTTAGAGACTCTAAATACAGTATAAGTAGGTGATAGTTATATGAGAGATAAATGATAGATAGATGATAGTTACTCAGATGTTACCCCGACACATACACACACATGCAGAGAGAGAGAATTTGCATTCATCTTAATTGTCATTTGTTCAGATTACATATCTTGTGGGCATAGTTACAATTTGACATTGGATTTATATTTAATATGTTGGCTAGTCCCTGAAGGTGTTTATTACAAATTAAAGGGGTTCTTTAAAAACATATAATAAATATCAACTCAAGAAGAAATCATATTAGGGAAATACTAAGCTATTCTCAAAGAATTTCTTTCATTGGTGGTGTCTGATTTTATATAGACACATAAAGCCACATAAATATGAGACATGAAAGTAGTAGTGTAACTGCCTAGGAGAACGCAGGTAACTAATGGGATAGGAGAGATGGGAGGAGGTTAGGAGGGAGGTATGAGGAGGAATATACTCAATGTTGTAATATGTACTTGTATGACAATTCTTAAATAAAAATTTAAAAGATAGAAATCCAGAGGGGAAAAAAGGAATCATGTGATTTTAGAGTATTGTGCCCCATAATGAGTTATGCACATTTAAAGAATACATTTTTAAAAACAGGGAGATTGAGTCCTCCCCAATATTTATTCTGGTAAGAGAAAGCTGAGTAGTTAAGAAAATAAACAATACATATAATTACAAACATTTACATACAACTATCATACCCCTGGACTCTCCCATTTCTGTTAAGCACACTGTAGAGGCCAGCAAGCACTGCCATTATTTACAGGGCAGTTTTGCGTGTGGCTATAAGGCAGCATAAGTAAACATTATAAAGATCCAGTTGATTGTGCTCTCATATATTCATAATGAAATGAAGTGCACACATTTAGGTTTACTCTTCATTTCCCACTCAAAATCTGCTCAATTGATCTATAGATGAGTTAAGAGATGGCCACATATTTAGAGTTCGAAACTTGGCTTAGAGCCTAAGGTTTTTAATTGTTAACAATAAAATGCCTATCTGTGCATCATGTTTCCATTTATTCCAACACATGCTTGATCATCATCAGCCTTAACAATGTCTTGGCCAGGTGCTGGGATATGTACAAAATTCAGTAAGACTGTCCCTCCAAGCTGCCAGTCTGTGGCAGTCAATCTCACTCCACTTCTCCACAAAAATATTTCCTAAAACAAGAAGCGCAGCCATGCAGAGACCTTGCATGGGAGCCAAGAAGAAAGTGTGTTATACCAGAGTAACGGTCATGGTTCTCAGTATCACCCTATTTAAAAAGAAATAAGATACTACAAGGGTGTGGGATGACCATTCTGAAACAGAAGCTGAAGGTCTCAGAAAGAACAATATAAACTGTCATGACAAAAGCCAGAGGAAGTCAGAAATTCTGGACAACTGTTGCCAAGCTTCCTTCCAAGTCAAGGAATATCATAGCAGGGTCAGATGCAGGCATACAATGCTCACATAAGGCATGATGGCAGGTCCCACTGGAAAGATAAGCCTTCTAGAAAGTCTCATTAATCTTCTTGTTTTGCCAGTTTTATAATGATAAAAGGAATATTTTATTACCACTTTTATGTTTGGGCTTTGTGTTTGCCTTGTGCAATGTGACTTTTGCAGAGAAATGCATAGAAAAGCTGAGTCTGCATGTTAAGCCCCAATGTATCATAATATTGCTGATATTTCTTTTAATAGGAAGGTTTCCTATGGAGTTTTTGATTAGAACTGTTTTCCCCAGACTTGGTGTTCAATCTGCATATTAAAAGGGGAAGCCCATGAAGCCTCAATCCTAGACAAAGAGCTATGGGAAACAACAGAAAGATGAGAGCAGGAGGAAGTCTTCCTCAGGGAAGAGCTCACCTGTTGGTTATCCAATACCAAGTGGTCAGCCCTGGAAACATACATAGAACTAAAATTATATGTACTGAGCGAGTTTTATTTATGTATTTTGAAAGAGGTGTAGGGGTGTGTGTGTGTTTGTATAACAATTAAAGACAATGAGGCCAAGAATTTGACAGAGAGCAAAGGAGAATACATAAGAGAGTTTGGAGTGAGAAGGAAAAGGGGGGATATTATACAATTATATTATAATCTCAAAGAAGTGCGTTTGTGTTTCCTAATCCGCTTATCTTTCATTTAGCATGGGTATTATTTCTGCATCTTGACTATTATGACTCATAAATACTGAGATACTGGTATTTGCTGTGAGATAAAGCTCTTGTACTCTGTAAAGATTTTTCACTCATATTGGTTTACTAAAATGCTGATTGACCAGTAGCCAGGCAGGAAATATAGGCAGGTCAACCTATATTATCAGCACCCCCTAGTCAACAGGAAGTAGACTAGAACGCTACACCTATATTCACAAAAATTGTATTATGGATGCTTGTCTTTGTTTAGTGTGTTGATTACAAGTTGTTATGGATAACTGTCAGGAAAAAAGTTAAACAAAGGAAATTAGATTTAGGGTCCTGTTTTGAGGAGAAAAAAAGGAAAAAATCTGTGGAGTAATGCTCTTGTACACTGTAAAGATTTTCCACTTGTATTGGTTTAATAAAAGGCTGATTAGCCAGTAGCCAGGCAGGAAATATAGGCAGGATTACCAGACTAGGAGAATTATGGGAAGAGGAAAGTCATAGTCAGTCATCAGTCAGATGCAGACGAAGCAAAATGAGAATGCTGCACTGAGAAAAGGTACCAAGCCACATGGCTAAACATAGATAAGAATTATGAGTTCATTTAAGTTCTAAGAGTGAGGCAGTAATAATCTTGAGCAATAGTCCAAACTGTTTATAAATAATATAAGCCTTTATGTGTTTATTTCAGAATGAATGGCTATGGGAAAAGATGGGATATAAACTTCAACCAACAGATATTGCTTTGAAATCTACATTTCAATTCATTTTTGTAAATACCCATATATGGATGCTGAAGATTAAAATAATTCTATTTTTAATTTTCTGAGATACCTGGATGTTGTTTTCCAAAATGTGTATACCTTTTGAATTCCTACTGATAGTTACATGCATTCAAACTTCTTCAGTTCAAGGAAAATAAGTGCTTGGATGATTTTACTTAAGTGGAATATTAAAATAGACATTCTGTAGGGGTCAAGATTTTTAATTAGCAGGCATAAAGATACTTTAGTGTGAAAGGAGTAAATTCTAGAGATCCTCTATACAAAATTGTGACTATAATTAACAATATTATATTGTACTCTTGAAATTCTGGTATGAGGACAAATTTCAGGGTCAATGATCATACCTGAATATTAAATTTCAATTGAAACCTTATATCCTCTTCTTTTATTTATTATGAAGACACTGGAACACATTTTCTCAAATTTTTAATTTAACAAATGCATAAAATTGGACATATTTGTTATATGCAATATGATTTTTGAAAGATAAATCATGGAATATAAAAATTTGACTAGTTAATGTATGCATCATCTCACATAGTTAGTATGCTGTGGTAATCATCGTTAACACTCATTGTCTTAGCACTTTCCAAGAATGCAATATATTATCTCTGTCTGGATTCAAAGTCACCATGTGGTATAATAGTACTCCCCTTTTGACCAACACCTTTCCATCCCTCCATCTTCCCCAGAATCTCATATACCAGATAACCAGCATTCCATTCCATATTTCTATTAGATCAGTATTCTCCAACTCTATACACAAGTGATATTGGATACTGATCTCTGTTAATCTTGTATATTTCACTTAATATAATATCTAATTATCTCACTTAAATAATCTCAAGATAATTTCAGGTTCATCCACACTGTATTTTTATATTATATGAACTTTCCACTCTTACATGACCTCTGGAGTGCTCCTACCTGAGCAGAACATTTTAAAATCCATGTTTGCACAAGAAAGATCTGGAAATAGTAAGAGGGTCCTATGTAAAATATGTCAGGCAGAATTCTTGATTTGTGTTAGTCACTATTTAGGAAAATATATTCCTTGCTCTTAAGAGAAGATTCAGAAATGTTACCCATCATGATCAATCCCTGTGGCGCCTCCAGAATATCTAGGCAGCTCCACTCTCAAGCACCTCAGCTAACAGGCAAGAACAACACTAGTGCTCAAATGGATTTTGTTTGAAAGATTTTAGTGGGATGCCGTTGCTTTAATCAACATCCAATAACTGTACATATTTATGGGGTAGTGTGCTATTTCAGCATATGCAAACAGTATGTACAGAGCAAACCATTTCCATGCCCTGTCATTTGTTTGCAATCTTGTATTTCCTTTCTTGACATGTATGTGATAGTTTCTTGTGATACTACCACCCCCACATGGTGTGGGAGGGTCTTCTGTATTTGTGTTACTTTCATTGGTTAAATAAAGAAAACTGCCTTGGCCTTTTGATAGGGCAGCCCTTAGGTGGACAGAATAGACAGAATGGAATGCTGTGAGAGAGAAGTGTAACAGACGCCATGTTTCTCTGGCCTGAGATGGATGTAGGTTAGAATCTTCCCGGTAAGCCATGACCCCGTGGTGATACACAGATTACTAGATATGGGTTAGTTTAAGATGTGAGAGTTAGCCAAAAAGAGGCTAGAGCTTATGGACCAGACAATTTTTAAATAAATACAGTTTCTGTGTAATTATTTCAGGCATAAGCTTCCAGGCGCCGGGAACGCAGCCCCCTCCTCTTGCAACACCCACAGAGCTGTGGAACAGAATTTTTCTATCTAACTATGTGTATACCCATTATTCAACCTTCTACTATCTTTGCTCCCAGCCAGGATAAGACCCTCTGTTTCTAAGTGTACATTCATTCATACCCTCTTCCTCCCCTTTCCCGTATGTTTTAATGGAACACAGGTGACTATTGACTATCACTGACTTCATCCACAATCACCTAACAAGAAAACAAATCATTTTTACATCCATATGCCTTTTCTTTATAACATAACTTTTTCATTTTTGTTCATGGTTGCTGTTGAACATTACCATGTCAACTCTTCAAGTGTTTGACTACAAAATATGCTTGGTAAATAATATAGAGAGATTAACTAAATGGCACATAATTACCACAAATTTAGAGTCCTATAAAAGAATATATTTTATCCATGATTAGAAGGCTTACAGACTTCTCAAATCCATTTTAATGTATTTGACAGTAAGCCATGGGAAATTTTAAACAGCAGACAGCGCTTATTCAGAATTTATAATGTCAGCCCTAGATTACTGTATTATTAAAGACTTCAGAGCATGAAGCTACTAATTTGTTTCTTTTTCCTAAACACACATTCTAGGCTCAGCATATTGTTACCACCCCCCACAAACAACAACTACACCTCCCTATGCTGAAAGCTGCGTGGCACTGAAATTCAAGTTGATTTTTAAACTTTGTCACTCTAACAAGATCTATCCAGTTCTGGCACACACTCAAACAAGTCAATTAAGTGCAGCAATGAAGCGAGGCGGGAAGCTCTAAATTTTCCCTTCCATTTTTTTCTTTGCTTAATTGGTGGCAAGGAAGACTGGACTCACTATCTGTGGAAAGGGAAAGAGTCCATGCTGTAATTGTCGGAACAGTCTTAAATGTCACACACACACACACACACACACACACACACACACACACACATCCTGTCCTTCATTTCCGGCAACATGACTGAAATACACAGAATTGGCATGGCTGTCCATGAGCAACTGGAGACTCTGTTTAGGACCTTGCAGTAATTTTCTAAACTGGCTGTCAGAAGAACAAAAAGACTCTATTCCCGTCCATTATATCTTTCCAAGTATGTGTGTTTATACAGAAACAACAGACACCCCCAATCCCACTCATGTCTCTTTGGCATTAACTCTTCCAGAGTTAATTAACCACTTGGTAAAATCTTCTGGATCTAGAATGATTCTCAGTCCTCATCTAGGAAGATTATGTATGATGAAGTGCCAAAAGTTCAAAAGCATCCCTCAACTTGGAAGTAATAGTTTGTACTTCTTTGCTAATTGGAGAGTATGAGACATGGCTTGTGTTGGCCCATCTCTCACAGGGTTCCAGAAAGGGTAAACATCTATCCCTACAGTAATTTGCTCAAGGATGCTTTCTTTCACAGAAATCCCCTTTGTTGTCTTGTCCCTCAACCTACTCAATGTTTTTATAGATAATTTCAAAACTAAACTACTTTTTAATTAAAATATTTACCTTAGTCTGTCCATCCTTCTAGGGGAACTCAATCAAAAACTGAAGACTAACGGTGAGTAAGTTCAAGGATTCTGAAGTCAAAATACCTGGGGTCATTTATTTCCATCACACCAAGTGTGGGATTTGGGAAACAGTGTTTTGCATTGTTTTCTTCAGATTGCTTATCTGTTAGGCTTATCCCTTGATGTCGTATGTAAGAAGTATACATAAGATGCCAGACTGTAAATACTAAGTATTAACTTAAAAACTGCAATCACTATTATTGCTATAGTCAAATACTGATTTATGTGCTAGTAATAAAGCAACCAATAATCACTGTATTGGTTAAACAAGATTTAAAACCCTGGTTGTTTATAATCTCAAGTAAACTTAGGCATAGAAACAAAAATCAGTATGAAAGCACCTGCTATTTTCTGTACTTGACATAAACACATTCACATCTCAGAGGACAGCCAACACTCATATAATTCCTACTGCTATTCAAGTGAAGTGCTGTAGAAATGTTACAAAGCAAGTCATTAAAGGATGTTCCTTCGGATTAAGTTTGGTAAGCACAGAAGCCTGGTGAATCAAATCATCTATTTTATGTGACTAATTTTCATAAAATTAGGTGAGCCTGTATTACAGCAAATGTCAATCCCATGCCGTGGTCCCTCTTCAATGTAGACAAATGAGGGTCAATGGGGAAAATGGTTCAGTACCTCCTGCACTTGTTACTGTGCTGTTGCAAAGCCTTTCTGCAATGTTCCTGTGCAAATGCAATTTTTGGAGAAGTCCTATGTGTACCCCAAAGATGTCATCCTAAGACGTCAAGAAAGACCTAGATGCTAGAGCAGGGTGTCTAAAATTCAGAGTATGGAGTGCTCTGAATATGCCCCCTTTCTTTTCTTTATTAGATAAAAACATACATAATGGGAAAATCTTAATGAGGATACTTTATTATCCATTGGGCCAGGACTCAATTGGCTTCATGCTGAACTTGTGCTTACTTCTGGGATGGAGTCCAGTGTCAGATGCCATGTGACACATTTGGTATACTGAGAGGAAAGTTTTTCCACTGGCTCCAATCCAGAACTGAGCCTGACAATAGCGGCAGCACCTCTAATTAAAAGGGAAAACTCTGCCCACTCTCCTTAGAACTGTCTCATTCATTTCCTCCATTATCCTCAAATAATGACAATATTAATAATAAATGTTAAAAGGAATGGATAAAGAAAACAAAGGTTTTGTGACCCTGGTTTTCATCAACACCTTGGAACTGAGTCGCTGAAAGGCATCAAAATGAAGCCAAAAAAGCAGCTGTTTGCCCTTTAAGAGACTTTTCCCCCCTGACTGTGTTTATAGACTGACGAGCTGGCATGAGCTCACAGGTGCTACTGGCTCTCTAGATGATCAGTCCCTTTAGTCCCTTTGAAAACATATTCATTTGAAGCTTTTCTTCCCTTTGAACATGGAATGCTGATAAAAGAAATTTTGTTGTTGGTAACAGGGAGACCCACTATACTGTTACTTGAAAGCCCACCTGGACTTTAAAGTTGAAACCTCAGCCCAGTCCTTGGGGGAAAAATAAATTAAAAAGAGAAGTTCTGCACTACTTTGAGAAAAATCTCAAATTCCAAGAGTGAATAATTATAGAAAAATCACCATTCTCTCTTGCTGCCTTTACCATTTTTGTGACTTCCTTGGAAAGACCTTGACATTATGGGAAATAAAGATCTAGTTTTTTCCTTCTAAGTAAATGCAGTTGTATATTACACCACACACACACACACACACACACACACACCTGTCATCTGTACCATGTGGCTTTAGAAATTCATGATTATTCACAAAATAATTGTGACTTTCGGCAGTCCTCATTTCCTATGCCACTCATTTTGAAAAGTAACTCACTTTGGATCTAGCCTCAGTAGACCTCCTTGGCATTTACTTGATATTGATAACCTCCTTGGCATTTACTTGATATTGATAACCACCTTGGAACATCTTTCTTTGCTTATGTTGTCTCCTTCACGTGAAGTCATCCATTCTCCCCTCTGTGTGGTCTTTCAATACGTTTATCACTGGATCCTGAGTTTGCCACACCAGGCTGACTTCTCCTCCCTCAGGAACTCACCTTGTTTCCCTTCCTTTCTTCTGCACTACCCTGCTGACTTTGCCTTTTGTATAAACTTCTTTATTTGAGAGGCAATCCTTCCTTGACTGCACCTCCTGAGATGCCAGGAATCCATCACTATTGCTGGCTTGGCAAATCAGCATATGTAGTTGGTGGAGAATTTACTCTCCAATCTTCTGGCTCTCAAATTTGGGGAATCAAAAGCATGATGAACAGCTAAACATTGAATATCACAAACTCACAGTACAGTCTGGACACATCCTACAGAGCACAATGATTTGTTCTCTGGTTTGTTGATTTTGCTGGTGTTGCCTGATTGCTCTTCATGGGACTGAGGAAGAACCAATCAAATGTGCTGCTCACACTCAACATCATGTCTATTAGCTAGTTCCTATCTTATTTCGGTCCAGCAGCATCATTTATTCTCTACAGGCTGGTTCAACTATTCCTTGAGCTTGCTCTGTCTCTCCCTCTCTGCCCACATGTGTGTGTGTGTGTGTTTCTGTCTCCATTTCTCTGTCTCATGATCTCGTTCTGTCTGTCTGTCTGTCTGTCTGTCTGTCTGTCTGTCTCTCTCTCTCTCTCTCTCTCTCTCTCTCTCTGTGTGTGTGTGTGTGTGTGTGTGTGTGTGTATGTTTCTGTTCCTCCCTCGCAGATTCTGAGATCTTGATCAACCTAAGTGAAGCCAGATACACATAGTCAGGTTTATAGAAAAAATGGAGACAAATTCCCAAAAGTGGGACAAGATAAAATAGATAATATGTGACTCACGCCTTGCTAAATCTGGGGAGTTGTTTCTAAGGACACTGAATATTTCCTAAATTGTCTGCAGAGCGAATAGCTACCATACAGTGGTCTACAAATCATGGCATTATCTTTAAATTTTATAACACATATAACTTTAAATGTAATACAAAACTAATATTGTTTCAAAATAAACATTTATTAAAGTACTCCTATAGCAACTGATGTGAATATACAATTGGCCGTTTTCTTCACTATTCCCAGCAGCCACCTGCAATATTTTACTTCCTACCTCCACAACATTAAGCTTTACTGAACTGAGTCTTATTTCTGAGAGAGAAATATGTCTGCTAGGAGACAAAGTGGAAATTCTGCTGAACTAAAGTTACAAATTTGGCCTCCACATTCAGTTATGTTGGCAAAGTAGCTTAAGTTTACTTTGGACTGGAGGTTTGTGTTTCTGTCAAAATTTCTAGTTTTAAGCTCTAATTCACAACTAGGTTTCAACATGGGGCCTTGTGAGACAACTAGTTTAGGGGAGAAGGGCCCTCGTGATGCAGTATGTCTGTACTAGAGGAAGCACCAGAGAATATCTAGGCTTTCTACTCTGTCATGGAGGGAAGGAGTTGGAGAGCTGAAAACCAGAAGTGGGCACTTGCCATGAAATGAGTTGTATGGTGCTGTGATCGTGGACTTCTGAGCCTCCAGAAACATGAGAAACAAATGTTCTCCCGACACAGTCTATGCGGTTTTCTGTGGAAATCAAAACCAAGTGGCGTGGGGCAAATAGTGCTGGAAGCAGGAGAAATGGAGAAAGGTGCTGTGTCACGTTCTGTGAGCTAAAAGGATAATCATACTTAGAACTGGGGGTGTCATTTTCTCTAAAGGTGTAGCTATTGGGTAGACAGAGGGAAAGAAGGAATTCAGAAAGAAAGGGAAAGGAGTAGCAGGGTGAGTAGAATCGTGTATGTGTGCGCGCGTGGGCTGTCACAAAACAATAAAGAAAAACGAAACATGAAATTAGCCCTGCATTAGTTAATCTTTAGCTGTATTCTTAGTGGAATGGAAACCAAGACGCTAGCTTTATGTTTGATGAATAAATGTCATTTTAAATGCAATACAACTATAGCATTATTTAAAAATAGAATTGTATTTTTTGAAAAAAAACATTTTGCTTATGTCAGGTTGCTTCTGTCTATTCTGGCAAAGTCAAACACTCAAAGATAACATTTCCTCAGCTGACCAAGCTGGACAGATTTTCTCCTTGCCTTTGTGTCCCCAATTAGTCCCCTTGACTTGAGTATTTACCTCAGAAAACTTGCAATATTAACCATCTCTTTGTGATGTAAATCTTCTGCAATCTTCTTACCAGTTTTACAGTCCAGGAATGTCTTTCTTAATAACATGGATGCCAATCCTTTGAAATACAATTGTCAAAACGAATTGCCCCAGTCTCCAAATCTCTGTGAGAGAAGAGGAACCTGGCAGTCTTGGATTCCCTGCCCGAAACAGAGAAGCTACCTGCTGTCTGGAAGAAAGACCCAAGCTGACGTTTTCTTTGGATAAGGCCAATTAGTACACACATGCGGCCTAATATTCTTCCAATTCTTCATGCACAGGCTCACCAAATTCTTATTTCAACCAAGTTTAGATGGATGTCGAAGTTCTCCCTCCTACTGCAGTGTACAGTGATGTCTTCTATACCTGAGACCCAAGTTCCCTCTCCAACTACTGCAGTCTACACTAGTGTCTTCTATGCCTGAGGCCCGAGTTCTCCATCCTAGTGCAGTAGTCTACGCTAGTGTCTTCTGTACCCCTTAGACTTCACCTGCAACCTATTCTGTCAGCTAGGAGAATATCCTATCCCTCTCCCCTGTCATTAACCAATTGGCTGTGAGAATATAGGTTATAGATTCCTTTTTTTTTGAGCAGGGACTGTCACATATTTATTGTTATTAAAAATAAGATTCATATGTGAATGCAAAATCTTCAAGTGGGATGAGACAGTTTATGCTAGAGCCAAATATGAACGATCAAGGTCAAAGAACAGAGATTTAGATCATATTCATGTTCAAACATGGTAACAATTTGATGAAGTTCTTCTAGTAACAGCTTTTCCAGACTAGCACCCATCATCTTTGATCATTCTCTCCTAATATTTTGCCCTTATCACTAAAGTGCAAAATCTCCTTTACCATTTTCCTCTGTTTGTAATTCAGATGTTCATGATTTGTTGTAACAGGTTTACTTGGAGCGCCAGTCCCCAAATCACGACATGGAGACTTATTATTAATTATGAATGATCAACCTTAGCTTAAGTTTGTTTCTAGTTAGCTTTGTTTTAAAACATAAATTAATGCATTACTTTTAATCTATGTGCTGCCCCGAAGCTCGGTTACCTCATCTATGTACTGTCCATCCTGCTTTCCGGCTTCCGCCATGTCTGGCTGGATGGCTTCTGGCTGACTGGCTGTCTCCCCTTTCCTCTCTGCCTGCCAGCACCACTATACCTGCTCTGCCTAGCTATCAGCCATTCTGATTTTTATTAGACTAATCAGGTACCCGAGGCAGGCAAGGTGAAACAGTAACATACCTCTATGTAGTTAAACAAATGAAGCATAAACAAAAAGCAACAATCTTTACATAGTTAAACAAATATTCTATTTCACAACAGTTAGTTCACAAGAAGCCTGCCCTCAATGACAACGAGAGTCGGTAGTAATTGGCTAGGCAATTAGGAATAGAAAGTCCCCAAAGAAACCTTAGCATTTCCATTTGTCACTAAAAGCCAGAAATGCCTTTTAGCCTCTTGGCAGACTCATCCTTGCTAGAGTCCAGAAATGCTAGAAGTATTGGGGGCCTAATTTATGATCTGGTTTCCTAACTGATTTTAGAGTTACCTCTTCGGAGCTGGAAATGTTTTAGTATCCACAGAGGCTCTTTATGGGGAAATTCTTTCATGTCAAGAGAGAGGACTCAATAGCCCAGGTAGAGACCTAGCATTACAGGAATGCCAAAAAGAGAAGCCACTCTCAGGATGGGAGGTGACATTAAGTTGTGCCAAAGAGCTAAGTTGAGCAGGTAGTCTTTTACTGAGATGCTGCACTTTTACTTCTCAAAATTCCTGTCCCTAGTGGAATGGTTCACAGGGCTACAAAAATGTTGCTTCTTAAGTCTACACACTTTCCCTAGTAATTCCCTTTATTCTTTCCAGCTCTAATCTCTATGTTCCTTACTCCCTCTCTCTCTAATTTGTCCCTTGCTCTGATGTGACTGTTTGTCCACAATGTCTGACTTCTGTGCTGTCTCCAATGGTGTATTTTTTTCCTTCTTTCCTTTAGTCCCTCCCCCCTCCAGGTAGCTGCTGAGACTCGTAGCTGACCTGCCCTGGAGGCATTTTTCTTTTAAACTAATAAAATTATTATACAACTTCCCTTTCCATATATTTTTAAATTCTTTTGTTACTGTGTCTAGGAAAGCCAAAAGCAACCCAAATTTCTCCCGTGCCATCAACACAATCAGTCTCAAGTTGTATGCCTTCAGTATTTACTTGATATCTCCATAATGGTTCAATTTAAGGGTAATGTGGCTATTATCCTAACCTGTAAGGATATTGTACCATCTGCCACAATAAGCAAATTCAGAGATCATCTGACAAGCTGAAAACACATTTAAGTGGTGTTAGGCCAAATGATCACATATAATTGCCACCATTGTTGAGGTTCTTCAAAATACCCATGCACACTGTTATGTTCACAAAAGGGAAGGAGAAAAAAGGAAGGGAGCAGAGAGGAGAGGGAGTCCAGAAGTGTGAAAGAGCTGGACCACTTCAGAAATGGAAGGGCTTATCTGATGTGATTGTGTTGTATTTGATGAGAGAAGTTTATCCTGAGATAAACTTTGAGACTTACACTGTACTACCTGAGTTATGAGGTCATTATGTTTCATAAATTAGTATACAAGTGTGAATATACACAGACATAATCATATAATCCAAGCAACCAAGCATGACCAAAACTGACTTAAAACTTACATTTTTGTATTAAAAAATTAGGGTAGCTCTTATAATTACATACACGTATATAATATATACTACTTGCCACTTCCTGTCCTATTCCACTTTCTGTTGCTATGACAAACACAAAGACCAAAAACAACTCCATCAACTCAAGATAGGAACCTGGAGGCAAGACCTGAAGAATAAACCAAAGTGAAATGCTGTTCACTGGTTTGTTTGACTTGAATTACCCAGGGCTTCTTGTTCAGGAATGGTTCCGCACATAGAAGGCTGGGCCCTTCTACATCAACCAGCAAGCAAGAAAATATCCTACAAACATGCCAACAAGTCAATCTGAAGAACACAATTTCTTCTTCTAGGTTTGTCTAAGTTTGTGTCAAGTGAATGAAAACTAAGTCAGCTCCTCATTTTCCCTTACCTGCCTCCTAACTCTGTCAAACCCCCTCTCCCAAACTGATGACTTTTGGTCTTAATTGGAGACTCATTTATCTTAACCAAGGTTATCAGTGTAATTATTAGATTGAGTCTATCCAATGAAACCTGGTAATGTCACCATTAAAACCCCATAGGAAGTCTCCTGCTTCCTGTTTTACTTCCCTTTCTTCTTCACAAATGAAAATTGTCTTCCATATTAATGTTACAACTATCATGTGTTGAATTATAAGTGTGTATTATCTACTCTGTTAAATATTTTATATGCTTTTCAATCAATTCCCCAATGAGTGCATGAGGTATGTGTTAAAACAACAAACCTTCTAGTCTTATGTAAAACTAAATTGAGGCTGAGGGTGTGTAGAAAACTTGTCTAAAACAGTGCAAATGGAGAAGGGATTATGAATTGACTCTAAGTTTTTTTCAACATGTTTGGCATATTGCTCAAGATCTTTCTTTAAGACAGAATAAATAAATCCTTGCTATGATAGCACCAGATTGCAAATGAGTCTATTTTTCCAATCAGAAATCAACGTGTGGCTTTCCCTCCAAGAAACCTACCTCTCTTGGTTGAAATCTAAGTATTACGATTCGTCTGGTTCTGATACTGGGAACTGGTATGTCCTGTAGTGAGGTCAGAGGCTCATGCTGAGATGCTTAGAAATAGCAGTCGCTGCACCTGCATCTGAATTAGAATTCTTACCTAGAGCTCAGCTCAGTGCTGATGTGTAAAGCATCAGAATTATATCTTTCCATCGGCTTTCACTCCACAAGTTTTAGTTGAGTATGCAAGAAGTTTCTATAGGTGCTCAGGAAAATTCAAATTGGGATATATTTGTAGCATGGGGGAAATGCGAAATATCTACCCACCTCACTGTTAGGCAATACTGAAGGCAAATAATGCTAAGAGCTCAGATTTAAAAAAAAAAACAAAATCAAAAACATGTGAACATCTCCTTCCCAGTCTCGCTGGAGTTGGTGAGCTCCCATTAGCTCAGGTAAACTGCTTCAGTGGATGAACCCCTCATGGTCTTGACCTCTTTGCTCATATTCTCATTCCGTCTACTCTTCAACTGTACCTTGGGAGCTCAGTCCAGTGCTCTGATGTGGGACACTGCCTCTGTTTCTATCTGTTGCTGGACAAAGGTTCCATGGTGATATTTAAGATAGGACCAAGCTAGTCCCTCTGAATGTGATTGACAGTTGTATGGCTGGGGCAGACTGTGGGGCCACTGTCAGTGGTACTGAGATTTGTCTCTGCTGCATGGACTGGCTTTTGGGGATCCTTTTCTCTTTGGATGTATACCTTACTTAGCCTAGATGTAGTGGGGCCTTGGACCTTCCACAAGCAAGGTGCCTTGGCCTCTCTTAGGATTGGAGGGGGATGGGGTAGGAGGGTATGTAGAGGGAATGGGAGGAGGGGAGGGAATGGGAATTTTGATTGATATTTTTTTTAAAAAAATCTAAGAAAAAAAGAAAATAGAATACAAAAAAGAAAATTGAAACAAAAAAAACTGTGAACATCTAGGGTAACATAATACTACCTGTGAAGTCACATTTGTATACTACTTGTCTACAAATTTTATGGCAGCTTCCTCTACCATAAACAATTGTTACATGAAACAACTTTTACTGGTCTTAACTGTTTCAAGAAAGTGAAATAGCTTTCACAGAACTCTATTAGCATTGTACAAATGTTCTGATTTATTTGCAGTTATTAAACTCTTCCAGTACCTAAAGATTTGCTATAAGAAAATCCATATAGAGGAAAGACATATTATATATGACATTTGATACCATATACTATCAGGCATTCCCTTAGGGGTCTGGAAACATGTATTCTTCAGGTCATGGAGGACGGCAGTGGATTAATTACTAGTTTTAGAAACAAAAGACATAGGTATAAATCCTAGATCTTTGACCAAAGCATATTGCAAAGTAAAATAAATTTAAATCTATGCCTTTGTTCATAAAACAGAAAGAAAATTTATTCTTTATACTGAAATGAATTGGGATTTCCCTTTAAACTAATCCCATATTGCCAAATATTGTCTATAAATGTTTGTTTACATTTAAAGGGGATATGGTATAGAGATTTGCATTGGTATGGATCTTGGTTTATTGATGCAAATTTAAGATCGATCTTGTTATATGTATATTTCTGCTTAATTAATTAAGGTATTGTGGTTGTGTAGTTCATTTAAAAATGTAATGTATAATTAAGGAATATAGGTTAGTAGATAGTCATCTATAATAGTCAAGTTTGTTGTCATGTTAGTTAGATTTTCTAGATGTACAGAGATGTATTTAGATGGATAGGTATTCTTCAGATCTTTCAGAGACCTTCAGAATATGGCATTTAAAATGTTTTAAAAACTTAAGGCTTGCCCAGTGGTAGTGGCACATGCCTTTAATCCCAGCACTCGGGAGGCAGAGACAGGTGGATCTCTGTGTGTTTGAGGCCAGCCTGGTCTACAAGAGCTAGTTCCAGGCCAGGATCCAAAGCTACTGAGAAACCCTGTCTTGAAAAAACAAAATAAAACAAACAAAAAAAAAACCCTTAGGGCTTATCATGACAATGAGACACATCTGCTCCTGGCAGCACCAATCTACTTCAAGAAGAAGATGGGCATCGAAGAGTCTCCTTATGGAGTTTCTTAGCCATTTGGGCAAGAAACTACTCTTGCCTGGACTGCTTGATGAACTGGACATGGAGGACCCACAGAGAAATGACTGCTGAAATTACCTAAAGGTGAGACAGTCCTTTGGGGTTCCTACTTCAAAAAGAGACTGCCAGACATTCTGCAGGACTCAGAAGAAAGTGACTGACAAGCTGCCAATATAGGCAGAATTGTCTTTGAAATTTCTTGCTTCATGGAAAAGTCTGCTGGATACTATGGCCTGTAGAGTGAAGATGGATACCCCAGTGGTACAAAGAACTTTGAGTGACTATCCAGGCAGCAAGATGTCTGTCAATTCTAGAGTTTTGGAAGTTGCTTACAATGCACTTCCTGATTACTTAGGTAATATCATAGCCTTCTGGAGTATTTAATGGAGTTGAAAAATTTATAGTTATAGTTTTCCTTAGTTATGATAAAAGATAAAGTAGATATAAATATTGTAACTGTAATTATTGCTGAATACCTGTTAGTTATATGTAATTTTACTATGTTAAAGATAAAGCCTTCCTTTTTAGTTTAACACAAAAGGGGAGGTGATATGGGATTCCCCTCTGTATGCTGTGAATACCATTGGTTAATAAAGAAACTGTTTTAGGCCTGCACAGGGAATAGATGTAGGCAGGGAAAACTAAAATGGAATGGTGGGAGAAAGGAGGCAGAGGCAGAGAGAAGCCATATAACCCTGCCTGAGTCAGAGGAAATTTTAGCCAGTAAGCCACAGCCACATGGAGATACACAGATTAATAGAAATGGATTAAATTAATATGTAAGAGTTAGCCAATAAGAAGCTAGAGCTAATGGGCCAAGCAGAGATTTAAATAATATAATTTCTGTGTGATTATTTTGGGGCTGAGCAAGTGGGAACTAACTAGCAGCCTCCCTCCTACATTGGAAAAATAAACAAAATAATGTACATAATGTGTGCATGCTCATATCACCCATGTATTGCTGAAGGAACTCTTTGAACAATGTCCTTTGTTTTCTTTCTTGCTTACAATTTTGGGACAAAGGATGGGGTTATGAACAAGAGCTACAAGCCTAGAAAGAGCCAGACAATTTGTTAAGTCCGGAATGTGCTTTTTTTATTAGAAAAGAGAAGAAAAGAAGGATTCATTAGCGGAACAAAACCACCAGTGAAACTAAAAAGTAACAAAACATGAATTGTTTATGGATTATCACTGCTTAGTGGCAAGAAGGTTCTTTGCTTCTTTTCTTCTCTGTGATGAAACACATGAGCAAGAACAACTTAAAGGAAAAGGTTTATTCTCGATCCTAGTCCATCATGTCCTGGAAGACAAAGTTGGTGTTGGATTCCTCTCTGTATAAAGTTGATATGTTTTATTGCCATCGGTTAATAAAGAAACTGCTTTTGGCCAATGGTTTAACAGAATATAGAAGGCTGGAAAAGATATATATATAGAAAGAGTAGGTGTAGTCAAGGATAGATGCCATGTAGCCACTGGAGGAGAAAGGCAACCACATGCCTGTATCAGTTAACCATGAGCCTTGTCCTAAAATACAAAATAATGGAAATGGGTTAATTTAAAATATAAGAGCTAGCTAGCAATATGCTTAAGTGATTGGCCAAGCAGTGTTTTAATCAATACAGTTTCTGTGTGGTTATTTTGGGTCTGGCCAGCCAGGAACAAACCAGTAGCCTCTTCCTACACAAAGTGACAGACAGAGCTTAAAGCAGATGAACACATCACACCCACTGTCAAGAAAGAGAGAATAATGGATGCATGTTGCTCAGCTTCCTCCTCCACTTACATAGTCAAGGATTCCAGGCGAGGAACGCCACCACCCACAGTGGATAAGTGTTCATACATCAATTAATGCAATAAAGGTAACCCCAAAGGGCATGCCCAGGCCCATCTCTCAAGTGACTCTAGGATACTGTCATGTTGAAGATTAACAGAAACCATAGAAAAAGGAAGCTGATTTGGAAAGGGAGTCTAAGACTAGGAAGGAAGATCATGGCACCAGACTAAAGATTTGGTAAATAGCTGAGTGGTAGACAAGCTCCTCTAGAACATGAGGATGTAATGGTGGTATGACCATGTATGTGCTCAGCAAACCAGAATAAATCACCACTTGGGACTGATTGGAAGAATTAATAACTAGAAACCAAGAGATCACAAAGCAGTGAGAAAAATGAACCAGGTTGATTGCTTGAGTGACTAAATTCAATCAGTGACCATACAGATGAGGTAATTAGGCCAATAAGACAGGAGTTGAGAAAAAAAAAAAACAGTTTTGAGATAGGAGCAAACATTACAATGACATGTTGTCGGGTTTCTATCCTTCCCAGTTCCTGCAATCATTAAGTCCCAAAGAAATCACACAGAAGTCTACATTAACTATAAACTGATTGGCCCATTAGCTCAGGCTTCTTATTAACTCTTATAACTTATATTAAGCCATTATTCTAGTATATGTTAGCCACATGGCTCAGTATCTTTGTTCAGCAAGGCAGTCATATCTTGCTTCTTCTGTGGCTGGGTCACTATTGCAGACTAGCACTTCCTTCTTTCCAGAATTCTCCTGTTATCATTGACCCACCTCTACTTCCTGTCTGGTTGTCCCACCTATACTTCCTGCCTGGCTACTGGCCAATCAGCGTTTATTTAAAATATAATTGACAGAATACAGACCATGGTCCCACACCAGTGACAGAGAATGGGATATAGCTCAGTGGATAAAGTACTTGTTTTACAAGCATAAGGACTTGAAATGGCAGAGAATCCCATGCTTCTAATCCATATCTGGCAAGGTCAAGTGGATAGATAACTGTAACTTGCTGTCTAGTCAGTCTAGCATAATCAACAACCTCCAACCTGATGGATACTGTCCTACAAAGATAGCTGGATGGCATGAACCTGAGGTGACTTCCAGCTGCCATTTGTACATTCTTACATATACCTAAGCACACATAGAAACAATAATTACACTGACATTTTGATTTCCAAAGTGGGAACAGAGGGATATCATATATAGACATAATCATATTGGAAGATGCAATAAGAATGAAAGCTATGTTTTGATTTTAGTTTTAAGTTTAACATCAGGAGTATATAAAAGTAGAAGTCAGCAAGGAATATGACTGAAGGTCTCGCAAGGCACAGAATCCTGTGTACCCAGAAGTCATCAAAGAATTCAGAGGATTACATGAGGAAATAGCAAGTTGATGTAAGAAGTCTTAGGGACTTGTGTCTGAAATACATAAGAAGAAAACATTTGACAGTGAGAGCAATCTTAGAAGTGGGATGAGAAGCCCAAGTGAAACAGATAGTCAATGAAAGCAATAAATCAAAAGGATTTTTCAAAAGCTGCCTAGGAAACCAATATGTCAGAGATGAACCACATAAGTATTACATTTAGCTGAATAATAAGCACAGAAAGTAAACTATTATTGACTTTATTAGTCAGATTTTTTTAAAAAAAATCACTGTGGCAACATACCTGATAGCAATGGAAATAGAAAAAAAATGTAAATTTTGACTCACAATTTTGAAAACTTTTATTCAAGTTACAATAACTTTGCCATTTGGGGCCTGAGTGAGGCAGAATATTACGATGTTGTAAGTCACTAAATGAAGGGGGCACATTCAGGGACAGACTTTCATCTTAATTTGTCATTAAAATATATTTTGTTATTTTCAGGAAATCTAAAGAAAAGTTAACATGTCCATGGCCATTCTTGACCACCATCTTTATGAGGGTCAGGATACAAATTGAGCATGTCCAAAAGTGTTCCTGTCTGCTATTTCAGCCATTTCAAAATAGGCTTCATAAGTTGAGCTGTGTGTCCAAATATGAGTTAGCCATCTTCTCTTTCTGACCTATGACCTTAAGGAATCATGCTCAAAGATGCTGTGCCCCTGAAGTGCTATGTATAAGATCCCACAGTTCATTTGTTGATGATCAATGCTACTTTGGACATAATTTCTGTGCATTCTCTGCTGTAAAAGAGGGTTTTTAAAGATCTTTCTACTATTATTTAGTTATGTTTATTTTTGACTTTCACTTAACACGACATTCCATTTGATTATAAAGGAATCATGTGGCATATTATGAAGTTATCAGTAAATTAATCCTTTGATAAGAGTAATATAATCCAATCAACTATCAATGCACATGGCTGATAATCAAGAAGCTTTCTGTCCACTGTCCAATCTCCTTGCCACTTTCCTTTCCTTATTTTATTTCTCGTGAAAACTTTTATTTTGAAGAACTCACTGTACCACTTCATGAACATTTTTTCCTTTGTGTTAACCCATAATGTCCTCAAATATCAGTAAAATCCCAATGTCTCAATTTTTAGATTAGGATGTCAATCTGTAAGTGGATTTTAACCTCTCTTTCACAGTCTTATGTTTCCACTTTCTAAAATATTTATATAACTCCTTCTATTTCCTTTTTTTCTTTGCACCTTTCCTTTCTAAATCACAGATGATGACATAGTGTCAAACTTCATACTGGAAATAGAAACAACACCCAATGCCCTTCAAATTTCCACTTCCTCGTCTGTCCCATCATTTGGACTTGCTGCCAAACTTCTCCCTCTCCTCCAGCTGAGGTAAAATATGTGCTCTGATTTTGACAGACTTGCTAGGTGATATGAAAGTAATAGAAGTCAAAGATAAATTTCTAATTGAGCAATTGAATATTCAATGGAAGTGCTGTATAATTGATAGAACATTATCATACCCTGTATTTGTGTTCTCTGCTTATGTACTTTATTTTCTTTACAATGCTCATTGTTGTGTAAAATACCCTTGTTATGATGTTTGCTTTTAATAGGCATTATCTCTTTTCAATTATAAAGTCTCCAGCAGAGCACTTGCCTCTCTTATTCCCTGATGCTTCTTAAGGAACTAAACAATGTTTCAACAGAAAAGGCTGCTTTTTCCAACATTTATAAAATACAAAAAGAAGAAGAAAATGATCATTTATTTCTCTTAGTTGATAATGACACTTGAGAGGGTACAGTCTGAGTAATACTACAGTAATAGGCTTTCAGATTGTTTTGCCTATGTTTTAAGGCTACACCCTACTCCGTGGGTTTTTCTTATCAATCCAATGCTTAACTCATAATGGATACTTACTGTTTCATTAAGTAACTATAACAAACAAGGAAAGAAAATTTTGGAAGAGGCAAGTATTAAAGCAGTCGAGGTAAATGTTCAGCAATAACATACCATAAGTTCCATGTGCTGAGGCATGGTGTCACACGGAGGTAAAGGCAGGATGATCAGAAGTTCAAAGGCCATGGTTTGCTACATAGTTCAAAGCTTGCCTTGTGGCCCTGTCTCAAAACCTGAAGATATAAAAATAGATAGACAGATATAGATAGATAGATAGATAGATAGATAGATAGATAGATAGATAGATAGATAGATAGACAGATAGATAGATTGAAGGCATAAGTCACAAAACAATCCCACACCAGTTTGGAATTATAATTAATGAAAGGGTTATTTATTTAAAGGAAAAACTTACAGATCACAGTCCTAGACAACAGCCCTCTGCATGACCAGGAAAGGAGTCTAGTAGCCGGAAGCAGAGTACGAAGTAAGAGAGAGAGCCCACGGCTACCTCTGCTTTTTAAAACCAAAGAGACCACACCCAAGTGGGCTGGTATCTTAAAGGCTATTGGCTGAAGGAGTGGAAGGAACTCGCACAGCAATAGATAGATAGATAGATAGATAGATAGATAGATAGATAGATAGATAGATAGATAGATAGATAGATAGATATGGAGAGAAGGAGGAGAAGAAAGACAAGGACAAGGCAAAACTAAAACAAATAACACATATTATGGGCTTACGATAAAATCCCAGCCTTATTAGCAAGTGAATGGCCATAAACACACACACACATACAAAAAGAGAGAGAATAAAAATAAATACATGAATAAGTTTCAACATCAAGAAGACTAAATTTACAAAGATTTAAAAGGTCATCTGTCTTAGAATTCTTTGTTATAGTCAACCAAGGTCACCCTATGTGAGTTAAGAAGACACAGATTAAGAAATTAAAAATTAATAAATGCACATTTTTCCATTAGCTTTATATAGGTTCCCGAGTCTCATTTATAGCCACCCAATTAAACAGAATGATGGTTCTGTGGTGTCAGTCTCCCTATGATCGTTCTCTGGATGAAGGACTCTGTGCAATGTTCAGGTATATTAGCAGCAAGGCCGGATGTTACACCTGTCTACACAAGCAATGACAGTAACTAGCATGTGTGGATGAAGCACTGGCCAGAAAGAATGAATAACTCCTTGTCAAAGATGAACCTGCCATAAAACAAAATTTCAGGTCTGCAGGAGTAAAATGGAAAGAGGAGAGCATACATGCATGCTACATTGTCAGAAAGAGAGTTCTAAGTATCTTGCAATGTTATCCTGGTATTAAATAGAAGTTATTTGAACAACAAACATCAACTGGGTAAAACAGGCTTTGGGGATTGTTTTCTTTTGGCCTGTCACCTATCATGAACTAGATAGTGTTTTTCTCATAAATCATATTCTCCCTGTCCTCCAACATGATTATATTTGAAGGTAAAATCTTTGAGAACCAATTAGGGTTACATTAGGTCCTGCAAGTGTGGCATTTAGGAATGGAGTCATGGCCATTTAAAAACTGAAGGAAAGATTTTTTTTATGTCTTTCTATCTCTATTTATTTCCACCTATCTAATCATGTATCACCTTTCTTTTTCTTCTTTTTTCTCTCCCCTTGTCCATGAGACAGTAAATTAAGAAGACACCTATTTGAAAAATAAGAAATGGTTCTTAAGACAGTATCTTGGTTCAAAAAGATATGAACCTTTCTGTGTTCAAGCAGTAAGGATTGAACTTTCGCTGTTGTTTGAACCATTCTAGCCTGTGGCAGGTTATTATGGGAGACCAAACTTATTAAGATGTATCTTTTAAAATTCTTTCTCTTCCGTTTACAAATACATACATCTTGAAGAAATGGCTTCTGTTTGTTTGAGATTGTGTTCTACAATGTTAGAGATAAAGATGACCCCTCTGTAGTTATAATGGAGTCAAACTTGCCACAGCTCAAAAAAGAGTTAGAAGTTGTTAAGCAAGACCAGAAAGTGCCAGCTCTAAGGTTGATTCAATAATCAGGTAAAACAGAAAAATTAAGATGTAGCCAATCCTGTCCGATGACAAGCAACCGAACCTAAAAGGAACTTTTTTAGGAAATATTATGTAGAGTGATAAACTGCACAGTGGATATGGGAGGAGTACCAGGTTTGTATCTCTAGAAGGTCTCCACTGTACCCCAAATACAATCAGCATTAAACCCAGAGACTGAAAATGAGATCTTGGCCATAAAAGATGGGCAAAAAAAGAGGTTGCAGTCAGCAGTCATGTGTCTTTACATGTCTTACTCTTCATGGTAAATGTGTTTGGGATAAGAAAAGAGATAGGAAATTTCAATTCTCCAATAGCTGTTCTAGATGGGAAGAGAAGGAGGGGCTTGGGGAGATAGAGTATAAATTAATTATACATGTCCAAAAAGGTGGTAATTTACTAGGGGCTGAGGAGTCCATAGATATTTTCAATGGAAAGTGGGTAATTTTTTCAGAATATATTTGGCAGCTGTATGAAAAGCTTGGGCAAAGAGCTACACAAAGAAGACAAATTTAAAAGAATTAAAGTCTTAGTATCAGTAACAAGCTCTGCTTTGTTGACCATTAGAGGTAGACCAGGTCTTTCTCTAGTAAAAAGATATTTTATTGTGTCTCTTAGTAGATGTTTTTAAACCAAAGCAAATAGTTCTCCAAAACAGTTTACATTCAGAAACATTTGTTCAGTAGATTTATGGCTAACCCACATTTTGTGAAATGTGTTTCTTTGTGACGGGGGAGGAGGAGAAGACCGGGACTGTGAGGGTAAAAAAAGTCCTACAGGAAAGTTTAGGTAGAGAACTTAGTTTTGAAAAGATAGAAGTTACAATGTTTAAATTTGCTGAGGAAACATATTAAATGGACTGCCAACCCAGATACCATGTGATAAATCTTTGGTAAAATGCTTCCTTACCTCATTCCCTAGAGATGCATAACAGTCAGCTGAGTATAGAAAAGATGGGCGTGTCTTCTGTCCAGAATGAAGGAAAGACTATGTACAAAGTCTCAGAGATAAAATTGAAATATAAAGAATTTGTAGACTAGAAAGTAGTGGGGAGTAGGTGACTTTGTGGGATGCTAGATAGTGCAGGGGAGGTGTATGGGGAATGGGAAGAAATGAGCTACAAGGGAAGGCATAGATTATACAGAACCATGGAAACCTGGATTCAGGTAATGAAAATTCATCACAAGCTCTTATAATTCCTTTAAAACATACTAATGGTGTCCTGAAAACAGTACTTGACTCATCTCTGGAAATGCCATGTATGATACATGTCCTAGAGTGTAGATAAGCATAGAGAGAAAACATTCATTATTTAAATTTATTTGATTATCCTGTCTCAACTATGTTCAAACTCACTTAAAATCCGGCCACTATTTCTAGTTGCTGAATCCCAGGAAATGTTTCATCACCGGACTCATGACTGAGTTTTGTGGAGCACGTCTCTGTGCAGACAAGACCCTTAAAGCTTGCTAGGGATAGGAGGCAAAAAAAGCACTAAAGAAGGTCCCTTTCATGGCAGCCAGAGATTATAATAGTATATAATTGTATGCAAACAATAGTAGATAATCTGTTTAGTCTTTGCAATGAGCTACTCTATGTTTTAAATTCTTTATACATGTTAGTTCAGTTTTCAGAATTACCCATGAGATCATAATGATTATCTTCCATCTTCCATGTCTAGAAACAGATACTGTGCAGGAAAGCACTCACCCATAGTCACGCACTGCAAGGTCAAAACAAGTCTTCTAATTCTTCAGTCCAGAATTCATGCCTGAGCAAACCAAGATCCCAAGATGAGAAAAAAAATAAAAAATACACACAGAAAGAGGCAGGGAAGGTTGTTCCAAAACATTGCTCCTTTCTCCTTTTTCTATCCTTGTTATAATCTGTGTCTGCTACTTTGTATTGAGCATGTATCAAAAATAAAATAATGAATGTAGAATTATAAAACACAAAATAAACAAAACACTTTAGAACCCCTAAATCCCAGAACCTCAATGTAAACTTGGTACAGGATGAGGTGAGATAAGCAGTTACTGTGTTTCTTCAGGGTCTGTATTCTAGCTCATGAGAGTCTGGAGCAGGAGGTACTTTGACTGGGATTTGGTTTTGCAAAGAACATTCTAAAAACTTTGTGAAAAGACAGTAGTAATCTCAACATTAATAGCACTTGACTGAGACTACTAGAAGTGACTGGATTTGCTTAAAGGAATGGGGAATAAAAAGCATGGAGGAAGATAGATAGGACCTAAGTAACTGAACACTGCATGTGAGAAGTGTTGAAATCAGACCCAGAGTCCCTGAGTTTTAGCTGCCACTCCACAGTGGTAGAAGCCATGAGCAAGTAGTTCTCATTTAATCTCAGAGAAACAGGAATGTAAAAGTTTAGTTGAAGTTGCCTGTTTCTCTTTCAGATAAGCATTGGGTGGACTTTGTGTTCCTCTAATAACCTAAGCCTCCTTCCCTTTAGAATTCAATATGAAAGGAAGCACAGCATAAAAACCTCAGAAACTGCTGCATTTACACACACACACACACACACACACACACACACACACACACACACACACACACACACACACCTTGAAATCCTGGGGACTCCTGATTTTGACCCAGTGGTCATTGGTATCTTAAATCCACTCCTTTTTAGGATAGGAGGGTCAACATTTTTCTTAGTTAAGTGCCTGGCTTGGAAAACTGGTTTCAGCAGAAACATAACGCATCAGCTGGAGTCGAAATGTGAACACAGCTATCCAAAGAGCGACTGCTTTCTGAGGACCGAAATAGCTTTTGCATAATGCACTTGCTCAGGCTAGACAGTTTTCATTTGTTCACCTTGCATTCATCTGGCACCATCTCTCTTCATGTCCTCTGAGATTCTGCCAAGCACAGGAACTGATCTTAGTGAGCCTTTTCAGAGAAGATTTGAAAAATGTCATTGTTTTCAGGGAAGAAACATTGCAGCAAGACTCCTTACAGAAGACAAGTATGAGCAAAGAACCCACTTTCACTCTCAAGGCCTGGGGTTCTACTTCGGTACTACTAGCACATTCCGTATCAAAAAAAAAAAAATTCACTATGCCAAACGCATCCAGTATAAGCCCAGACTCATTCCACACGTTAGAATGTGAATCTATTATCTGTAATAACCTTTTGAATCTTCATTTCTTATGGCTGCAAGAGTAATGGTGATTTTCCCCACTCAGTTCCTAACTAATGCCACATTTATTAGTGCCATTACTGGGGTAATAGCTGGTGGAAAAGAATGGAGCTATTTTATTTCTCATCTTTCATTCACTCCCCTTGATGGTGAACACAGAGCACAATTAAAAGAACATTTTTTATGTGCCAGAGAGGACAATGACATCTGCAGGGCCCCTTCAGTGAACAAACAGCACTGGACAGTGACCTTCTCCTTCATCAGAAAAATCTTCCCCAGGGCTCGTTTGCATTTTGTGATATTACACTTCTGGGAACCCCAGAGTTGGCCAGGTTTTTAAGAAGAATAGGATTCAGCTTCCAGGCATTCATCACTAGGTACCTGCATTAGCAATGGTCTTCTGTGTCCAGAAAGTCCCAATCATTGGTAGAGGAGGAGGAAGAGGATAGAGCCCTGTGCCAAACACTGATTGGTGAAATGCTTTGAAAAATCCCCCCAACAAAAGATCATAATGACAGTAAAGAAAATTTTACAAAATAAGTAGAAATGTCATCAATCACTATTCATGTAATGCTCTTCCCCTATGCACCATCACTGTGATCAAGCCTACCTGTTTCTGGCTGCATAGACATAGGTGGGGTAGAGGCAATTTGGAGATTCATTCTTTTGTGTGGCTGTATCGGCTTGACTGCTTTGAGAATACAGGGACGCTTATAGACTTTGATTAGGCAGGAGTGATAAAAAAAAAAAGACTGGGTTAGTTTGTTTGTAAGCACTAACTTATCCTGTGGCTCAGACTTGGAGGAAACTAGAAAGGTTGCTACACAAAGTCCCATAAGTGTGAGTACAAACCAGATGACCAGAAGATTGCTAGAGAAGAGTGAAAGTCAAAGGATTTACACACAAGCACATATGACTTAACAAGAGAAACCTTTCTATCACCTATGCATTTCTCCATTCATTAATATTGTAACCTCAAAAATGTAACTTGACCTGAGTTTCTGAATCCTGATCAATAATAAAAGCTCCTAAGTTGCAGAGTGATTGTGCAAATTAAATACGGCATTCATGTAAGAAGACTAAGCCTTGGGTCTAGAACATGGTAAGCATTTAATGAATGCCAGAGCCTGTCATTATCACTACCACCATTAAAATAATGCATTCATAAGAACTCTACATCAGAGTGGACATGAAGGAGAAAGGAGAGAAAGGATAATGACAATGGAGACAAAAAGCCTAGAGAGAGAACACAGTGTATTTAAACAATATGAACATGACCCCATGAAGATTATCAACATTGTGGCACTGATCCAGACCTCTTGATAGATTCTTTTACTCATCCAGTTTCCCCAGACCCTTAGAGGTCACGTATAAAAATAATTTTTTAAGATAGGATTTCTGTCTCTCAGATTCTATTTCCATCTTCAGAATCAATAGGCAGTGAAGCACTAAGAGGTTCCAGGAAGTCTCATCTCCAAGCATCTCTAAGTCAACAGCTCATCATTATGAGAGTCATGGTTATATTGACATTTCATGCAGTGAGAAACACTCAGAAGGGAAGAGACACCCAACCCTGCATTCATCACAGAGGGTAAAAGGGAGGCTTCAAATATAGTTAAAGACATAGTGAACTAGAAAGACTCAGCTTTGGAAGGAGAGAGAAAAGACTTCTCTGCCAGTGTGACATCATGCCTCTCTGAGAAAATTCCATCACTTCGAAAGTGTCCATTCTTTGTGTGTTAAGCAGAATATATTAAAATAGAGAAAAAAAATATGGACCTGATACATTAGATTTTGCTGTTTGCTTGCTCTCATTTTTGTTTGTTTTCTTGTTTGTCTGTTTCTGCTGATATGATAAGATTCTCTGCTAAAGCAAGTCAAGGGGGAGGGGTTTACTCTGGCTCACAGGTAGAGGACACAGTCCATTTCGGAAGAGAACTCATGGAAGTAGATTCAAACAATTGATCTCATTGTGTCCTCAGTCAGGAATCAGGGAATGAAAAAGGCAGCGGCTGTTTCCTTTCCCAGTCTTTACCATCCAGGGTCCCATAGATAGGTCTTCCTATTACAATTAATATAATAGAGTAACTCCCCACCCACAGGTATGCATACAGGCTCTCGTTCTCTCTCACCCTGTTGGAGCAAGTCTGCTTTGTTGGTTCCTGGTTGCCTGGCTAACTTAGCCCCAAAATAATCACACAGAAACCATATTAATTAAAACACTGCTTGGCCCATTAGTGCTAGCTTCTTATTGGCTAACTCTTACATATTAATTTAACCCATCTTCATTAATCTGTGTATCATCATGTAGCAGAGGCTTACTGGCAAAGTTTCAACATGTCTTTCTCTGGCAATGGCTCCATGGCATCTCCCTGACTCTGCCTTTCTTTCTTCCAACATTCAGCTTAGTTTTCCCTGTTCCAAGGAGAGCAGGCTCTTTGTTCTGTCCTGGATGCCCAGCTAGCTTACACCTGAAATAACCACATAGAAATTGTATTAATTAAAACACTGCTTGGCCATTAGCTCTAACTTCTTATTGGCTAAGTCTTACTTCTTAATTTAACCCATTTCTATTAATCTATGTATCGCCACATGACTGTGGCTTACTGGCAAGATTCTAACCAGCGTCCATCTCAGAAAGGAAATCCATGCCATCTCTCACTCTGCCCCTCTTCCCAGCATTCAGTTATGTCCACTCTGCCTACCTAAGTTCTGTTCTATCAGGCCCAAAGCAGTTTCTTTATTCATTAGCCAATGAAAGCAACACATAAACAAAAGTAACTCCTATACCATTTCCCCTTTTCTGTTTAAACAAAGAGGAAGGCTTTAAATTTAACATAGTAAAATTACATATAACAAAATAGTTATCAAGCAAGAATTACAGTTAAAATATTTATATCTACTTTATCTTTTATCATAACTAAGGAAAACTATAAATTCTTCAACTCCATCAAAGACTCCAGAAGGATATAATATTACCTAAGTAAACAGGAAGTGCATTGTAAGCAACTTCCAGAACTCTAGAATTGACAGAGACATCTTGCTGCCTGGACATTTACCCAAAGTTCTTCTGTACTGTTCGGGCATCCATCTTTAGCTTACAGGCCCATAGTATCCAGCAGACTTTCCATTAAGCAGAAAATTTCACTTTCTTCTGTATCCTGCAGAATGTCTTGCAGACTCTTTTATGAAGCAGGAACCCTGAAGGATCATCTCACCTTTTGGCAAGTTCAGCAGTCATCTCTCTGCAGGTTCTTCATGTCCAGTTTATGCAACAGTCCAGGAAAGAGCAGTTTCTTGCCCAAATTGCTAGCAAACTCCATAAGGAGCCTCTTTGATGTCTATTTTCCTCTTGAAATAGCTTGGTGCTGCCAGGAGCAAACATGTCTCATTGCTATGAAAATGCCTAAGTTATTTAAACATTTTACATGCCATGTTCTGTAGTCTTTGAAAGATATGAAGAATACTTATTTGAAATATATCTATGCACATCTAGAAAATCTAACATGACTACAAATTTGACTGTTATAGATGATTATCTATTAACCTATATTTCTTAATTATACATTACATATTTTTAAATGAGCTACAGAATCACAATACCTTAATCAAGATCAGAAATACATATACATACAACAAAATTAACCTTAAATTTGTATCAATAAATCAAGATTTATACCAATGTAAATTATTCATATCTATATCATATCACCCTTTAAATGTAAACAAACAGTTATAAACAATATTTGGGAATATGGACTTAGTTATTTCTCTCCAAACTTCTTCCTGCTGCATGGGGGTGCTATTAGTCAGGTCTTTCATGATGTATCCTGTGTGCTAGGTTCATCTCAGTCAGCAGTTTAACGAAGTAATTTTTGAGGGTGTGCATAGCAACCTTTCAGGGGTCTATCATACCATATTGGTCTAGAAGCAATCCACAGGTTCTCATCTTCTGTGAAACAAAAGAAGAACCTCTTTTCCAAAGCACCATATCCTTAGTCCCAAATTCTGAAGTCAAGCTACTTTTATAATATACATGCTGGTTTAGCTTAGCAGCCCATACAGTGAAATGTGTCTCTGTACTTATCTCCTTCACAGTCAAAAAATTTAAAGAAAACACAATAATATACAGAATCCAGACTCTCTGTGAATTTTCCATTTTTATGTGGCTTATTTTTCTTTACTCCTTTTAATCTATCAATATTTGTACTGCCTGTCTCTTTAAAGATTTTATCTTTTTTTAAAGCATTAACTTTATTTTATGTCTTTTTATATTCTTTTTCTTTTCTCTTCCAAGCCTATGTACATTTATCCAACACTGTGACCCATTTAGAGGTGTTTTATGCCTGAATCTGTATTTTTGGGAATCTGTAATTCTTTACTGTCCAGGAACACTTTTGCTTTGTGCTTTTAAAATGCTAAGCAATTAAGAATCTAAGCTGTGACAATCTTAGGTCAAATACAGGTACTGTGGGCTTGCCCCGCCCAGTCCAGCATGGCGGAACTGCTCTGAGAGCCGAGCACACTGCCCCACTTCCAGGCACAAGGCTGGTCCACATTGCCATCAAGCAAGCTGCAGCAATCTACTCACAAACCCCATCCAAATGCTCCATCTCCCAAAAGAGTCATAGGTTGTGCTGGCGTACAGCTCAGAAACTGGTATTTCAAAACCACCACTTTCTAGTAGACCTGACCCTGCTGCCTATCCAGGCAGGAAGAGCCAAGCCATGGGCATGGTCTCAGCTACTTTACTCCCAACCCCGACTGGGCACACAAACACCTGGGCCCACAAATGCTCCATAGCCGGAGTTTGCACTGGTGGCAGGGCCCAAAAAGCCCCATTTTAAAATGGCATGGCTTTTTGTTATTGTTGTTGTTGTTGTTACTATTGCTGAGTCAGGAAAACCTCTCTGTGGCACACCCCAGGAAACAGCAAAAACTCTGTTTTTTCTGTGTGTCTAGAATTAAGCTCTCTCAGGTTTTTAAGTGGATTTAGTCCATCATGTTGGCACCAAACTATTGCAAGGAGAGTAGGCCCTTTGTTCTGTCCCAGCTGCCTGGCTAGCTTACACCCAAAATAGCCACACAGAAATTGTATTTATTAATTAAAACACTGCTTGGTCATTTGCTCTAACTTCTTATTGGCTAAGTCTTACTTCTAAATTTAACCCATTTCTATTAATCTATGTATCAACACATGACTGTGGCTTACTGGCAAGATTCTAATCAGCGTCAGTCTCAGGCAGGAGTCCATGGCATCTCTCACTCTGCCCTTCTTCTCAGCATTCAGTTCTGACCACTCCGCCTACCTAAGTTCTGTTCTATCAGGCCCAAAGCAGTTTCTTTATTCATTAACCAATGAAAGCAACACATAAGCAGAAGGACCTCCTACACCATTTCCCTGCCTAACTCTGTTCCCTATAGCTCTGCTATAGGCCCAAAGCAGTTCTTTATTCTTTAATCACAGCATACAGAGGGAAATCCTACATTCGGTCTCCCTCTCTCTCTCCCTACTATTTCCCGACAGTTGACTTGACAGTTTACAGTAAGCATCACAAGCTCTATCAGGGTCAGACAGGAATAAACTCTGTCATTTGATGGCAGCTTGTAGCTGCATAGAATAGAAAGCTATTCCCACAAAGGATCCCTGCTTTGTTCCACTTGCTGCTCTGAAAATCATGGCAAACAGTGGCTTAAAACATTGCAAATGTATTTTCTTTTAGTTGGAGAGGTTCACTCAGCAAGGTCAAGATGTTGGCAGGGATACTCATCCTGCAGCTCTGGTGAGAATCTGTTGCTGTGTGTTTCCTCATTCTGGATGTGGTATGTATCCCTACACAATGGCTCCTCTCTGCATTGTCTCAAGCACTTCCTTCCACCTTTTTGTGCCTATGTCTGAAATTAAATTTCCTTTGCCCCCCCCCAATTAAGGTAATACTTACAATTAAGTTTGAGTTCCAGAACAGTCTTCAGAGATCAAGGTCCTTAATTTAATTACACTTGGTCTGTCCTGTTAGTCACTCATGGTAACATTCATGGACACTGGAGATTGGACGTGGGCATCTGGGTGGGTCATTATTTAGTCTAGCATACAGATGCATTGACTATGTATTGACTTCTCTAGTGGGGGGAACCCAGAGTCAATGTGCAACTAGTGATCCAGCATAAAGAACTGAGCAGACACGTGAATTGTGGGATGAGAAGGGAACCATCATCCTATGTGTAGTTTAAACTTTATGAAGACTTTGAGGAGGCCGGATTTGGAAAGCCTAGGATGTGGATGATGGATGTTATTAAGTGGAAATTGAGCATTAGCTTCCATGAAATACACCAACAAGAGCTCAGAGCCAACAGTTTATCTCCCAAACTCCTGTACTTCTGAGATGTCTAATCTGAGCAGTGACTGGCAGTTGTGCCCTAAGTAAGGCCATCACCATAGTGAAACTAATGTCTCGGCCCTCTCTTAAAGACACAGACATAAATATTCTAGCTAATCAACAGCCAGAATTGAACTTTAGGAGAAGCCAACCCAATGAAGATTAATATTCTTTATATAGAGACTATTAGGAATGAAAAACAAAAGAGCAGGTGATGAAAGCCAGCATAAACTACCAGGTTTGGTGAACTCAGCTAGCATTTTGGGCTACAAGAATTCATTTCATATCTGTTGATCCTTTGACTCCTGATACTGAGTATCAGATTGACACAGAAAACAGGGTGTTTTAAAGCATGAAGTTTTGCATTGTCTGGGCCATCTCTCTGCTGGAGCTCAGAGGGTCTTTGTTAATTGTTGCATGACTTTCCATACCAATTATGTTTCAGTAATTCTTGTTAGCCCTTTTCTTTTCTTATTTTTTTTCTTTCTTGTTTTTTTTCTTTTCATTTTTTGTAAATATTCAATTTTCATTTTCATGAACTTGTACTTTTTCACTTGAGCAGTTGTTCTAGCAACACGGGTTCTGCTGTCCTGGCTATTGTATATTGTATATCCGCTCTGAAGATTAAGAGTGCCAGTGCTCAAAATGCTCCAGGTCAGTGATACAACCTGGCACAGGAGGGTGCCATCACTTTTAAGGATTTCCTTGGGATCAAAGCTTGAGAGTCTTCCCAACAGGTGACCTTCCTTGGCTTGGAATCATTCTATTTCCTGAGAGCACTCTGTCACCAAGTCAACAGCCATGTGCAGTGAAGGAAAGATACAGAGGATGCTGCACTTAGACACCTCATTTTTCTACCTTCTTTGCCTTTGACTAACAGACATATTCTGCAATTCGTTTAACTAACATTTAAGTTGTCTGGTCACCCAAACTTACAGCGTTTTGTTTTTCTTTTTATAATTGATTGTTTGGAGGATACACATCTATTGTCTAAATGCAAACCATGCAAAAAATAAGGAAAGGAACCAAAACAACACACACTTTGTTAGATGGAGTAACTATTCTTAACACCTTGGTAAAAATTCTCTCAGGTTTTCTCTATGTCAGTAGTGTATGTGAATACAATTTTATGTACAATTGCTTATCTCTACCTGCCTCTGCTACTTGGCAATGTCTCCAAGATGAATCACAAGATTCTCTGACTCTATGTAAGTCACGCTGTTGATGATTCACATAGTTTGCATTTTTTAACTGCTTCAATACAGTATATCAGATTAGTATTTCATGTGCATTTTTCTTTTGCCCTTTTACAGTTAACAGTGAAATTATAAATATAATGGCATGGCCCATTTCTACTTTGCTAGATGCTCATGGACCTTGCCGACAAAGACACAAGAGCACAGCCTCTTATGTTTTCTGTTTCCCTCACATTGCATTCCCCTCTGACACCTGCAGTTGCTAAGAACTATCTGGCCCCACGGTTTAGACCAAATATTACATGTTTTGGGAAGCCTTTTCATCTAACTCGGAAATTTAATCTCTTCTTCCTTTGTTATCAGGAAGTCCCTCCTGCATTTATCTAGTGTAGATTCTTTCACATGCACAGAACATATTCCGTGCATTTGGCTTACACAAAGTTGCTGGTTCTTCAAGCACAAAAATCTCTGGAAATCAAGCATGGAAGAACATGAGAATATACTAAGCTCTTGTTTCCAATTATCCAGACTCAAATATTTGACTCTGTCATTTACTAGCCACATCCTGCTGAGCAAACTAATTACTCTAGCTTTTCATTTGTACAGCTATATAACAGTGACAGATACAGCATCTACTTCATAGCACAGGCATGAGAACTAATTTAAAACAATATGTGTACTTTGTGGTAATAATAAATATGTAGCCAATGCCCCCTGAATAATCACTTTGTGTCAAGGTTAATTTGGATCACAATTGGTACCTTTTATACTTAAAATCAGGGAAGACTTTCAAAGGTCTGTTTTTTTTTATTCTAATACAGTTTCAATTAGTAGACACTTTTAAACCACACAGTTTGTCAATAGTGATATTTTTGCTGACATTTGTTTACACATAGAATATCTTCTTTTTTCTCCATGCTATCATTCTGTTGGATATGTCATCATGAAGGATTCAGATCAATCCCCTAATTATTTGTTCATTTTATCATTCAATACACCTTCAGAGAAGTATTTTATTCTTAATATATAGTCGAAAACAATGAGGGATACAATTGTTCACTGGAAGCAAGGATGAGAAAAAAACAAGAGCTCAAATCCACTAAGTTATTTATTTTGACAATTAAGTTGTAGAAAGTCAACAGCAGCAAGAAAGTCTTTGAGATTTTCTCGTTCTTAAGCAGTTTATTTCAATTGCTAAATCTCTCTGGCTGATGTATCATAAAAAAGCTAGCACTTATTCCTTATGCTTGTATTTCCTAGAGTTAGGATGTGTCCCTTAGCTCTTCCCCCTTCCATTTCTCCCTACTAGGCAGCTCAGTCTCCTCTATCTGCCTTACTACCTTTCAGTAACTCAGAGCTTTGGTCTGATTGGGAGCTTCAAGGTCCGACACGGACCTTTCTTGAACCTTTCTTTGCCACTCATCCAAATTAAAGCAGTTGACATTTTCTGCTTCATATTTTGCACTTTTACATGCCAGTCATATTTTCCCCAGTACATGATGAACTCCCCAAGATAAAAGAGAAACTTCATGGTTTAGGTATATTTTACTTCCAACTTGATCCACAAAGTTGTCAAGAAGAGGCCACATGATCTCCAAAAATGAAGGCTGTTTCACATATCAGTCCTATCTACTGTAAAGGATTCAACTACACTAAACTTTTGAAAGCCGCATGGAAGATGTTGCTGAAGATACTACATAAGAATTGTGTATATTCTTCTCAGTAAATCTATGATTCTATGCTGTTATAGTCTTAGCATTGCCTTGTTTCTGGGTGTAGAAACCTAGGCCTAGAATTTTTTTTTTATTTACTGTAAGTCACACAGCTATTAATGAGTAAAGATAACATTTGAACCAAGTCACTCTGACTGCAGAATTTGTTTCAGCCACCATTAGATCTGAAAGGATAGCAGGAAGATAAGGTTGTCCACACAAGACTATGTATCTTTGGGGAAAGTGCATCGAGGCTAAAGAGCACTCATGTGTTAAGAAATAATTCAAGGCTTCCATTATAAAAAGCAGCAGGATGCTTTTTATAGAAGAGAAAGGAAAATCAGCCTACACTGGGGCTCCAACATCAGAAAAACTGCACACGGCATCAGTTACCACTGATGCTATAATGGAAGGTCATATGTACTCTCTCTGAAGGAATTGCAAATTTGAACCATCCCTGGTAAAAGAGAGCCAACAATGGCCCCTGCCTTCATCAACTGTATGAGTGGTCCTCTAAGCACATGAGAACTTTGCTGCAACATTGATATCTGCCCACATCTCATCCTGCACTTCCCACTGGAGCAGTATCCTTTCATCTCATCCAACGCTCAATATCTCAGTCCTATAATAGGCTTCCTTAGAACCATATAGAGAAAAGGCTCACAGTCATATTTTTAAACATCTTGTTAAGGCTAATTAATTCAATTATCCTTCTGCTGTAAGGAAAACAATGTAGACATGGCTAGTTCTAATGCCAAGTTAGCAACAGAGTATTGCGGTGTAATGATGGATGTGGCAAACGTTGGTTAAGGACACAACTCACTGCTGGTTTAGCAGGAGTGCCAGGGGTGGCACTAATGGGGCTCTCATTCTAAAGTTTGCTCCACTGACAGCCATACCCTAAAGCAGGTCAACTTCGACAGCCATCAAACTCCAAAAGAAGGCATGGCTTGAATCAGTCGGTAGGGTTCCGAGGGGTTGACAGCAGGGGCCTTGAGAATGGTCCAGACATTTGAACTGGCCTGTCCTGGAACACAGCAAATCAGTTTGAAGAAAAGCTAATGAGAATTTGCTTTTCTGCTATTTGTTGTTACTGTCTCCAGTACCCAAAGGACTCTGGACGGTGAATACACAATTCCTGAACATAACGAAAATAACCTGTAACCCCACCATGTTTTGAACATCTGGATCCCTCCAGGCAGTAGCAGTGGACTAGAAAGGGCACATGTTATGTTTCTGCCTTCTGTTAACACCCCTTAAAAGTCAAGGTGAGCCAGGGAGAAAGTCCAGGGACAACAAGAGTTAATGTCTTGTCTCTAATCTTAAAAACCACTAGAACTGGTTTAGAGTAAGATTAAACTATTTAGAGTTGGACTTACTTCATCTTTCATTTTTTTATAATATGCTTAAAATCTATGCCTAGGAAGATCTGACAGGGTAAGTGGGGAAAGGAACAGAACGGTAAGCACACCAGATATTTAGATGTAAATATAAAACCCATACTAGTTCTGCATTCAAGAGGTAAAGAATTTGACAGTCATTATCCTGAAAGCAGCATCAGCTTGCTACAGATTTCCCGTTTTCTCTGCCCATTTCCAGCGACAGAGCCATCATGAAGAAGGATGCTCGAAGACATCACATCTATAACCTTTGCCAAAGGCACACACAATCTTTGGAAGGAAGACTTTTATTTTCCCTGTCACCTTTAATGCTGGATACACTAGCTGAAAGCCGAATTCCAAATATAAGGTCACTGCTCAGAGACTTCCTAAAGACAGAGAGCTTGAAAAGAAATCCTTTCTGAATGTCACCCTCATTTCAGTTCACTGTGTCCTGATCCAACCAAGATACGCTAATTGGTTTTGCTGTCAGCAGAAAAAAAAATAAATAAAGAATAAATAAAACCTTATTTATCAACATCCCCCAAAGAAGCAGACATACCCATAATGAGCCTGGTTTAGTTGAAGATAATTAATTGAGATATAAACAAAAAATATCCAATTCCTTTGTTTTTCAATTGTATAAAAGACTATGCTCTTTCTCTGAATAAAAGAATGTACTGTCTTTTGTCACACCTGAGGTTTAAAAAGAAAACATTTAGACATTCAAAGTATGAGACTCTTATTCTGTGATTTTTCTATACTTTGAAAATTTAGTGGCTTTATTATTTTATAATCTATTTTACACAGATTAGCTAAATAATTTCCCTTTACTTCTTGTACTAGGGATAACAAGGTCATGCATCTCAAGCCAGTGGTTTGAGTTTTATTTTATGTGAGCAGAATGTTGAGGAAAAATAGAAATGAGCTACCTTCAAGTGAAGGCACCACCCTAATTCAGACTATTTCACCAAAGCAGCCCCATTCTTGTGAAGAAACTAGCTGCAATGAAGTTGTGTCTACTGCCTCCTAATGAAGTCACACAGCTCTTCCCTACAGGAAGAGCGATGCACCACTCTATATTTCTTTGGATGACCCACAGGCCATGTCAACATTACCTGGACATTAGAAACACAAATTTTCTAGCCCCATTATCCAATCAGAAGTGTAAGGAAAGAGGTCCAACCATCCACATGTTAACAATACCAACAAGAGGTCCTCTTGCAAAGCAGAGTCTGAACTTCCCTACATGATGCCAACACGGTCATCAGTCTACCTTCCTATGAGCTCTGCACCACTAAAACAGCTTATGAACAGTTCCATTTCCCTGGGCTTGTTTTACCATGGGACTCCAGGGAGAGAAAAGAGAAATCATGCTCTTTATCATTGCATTAATCAAAATTTATATAACCCCTCTACACCAGACCCACCATCATACAATCCTAGATTATGTTGTAAGCACCCCGTTGCTTTGTGACTCAGTAATAGTGACTGGGAAAAAAAGTCATTGACACATTTAGTTATTAGTGAGGTATCTCTGATTTGTTTTGCTTCAGTGGATCAATGGAAACTGCCAGACATATTTCTTTGTTCACGGCTGTCCTGTTATTTAGTCACTCTGATTGTAGTTCCTTCCTAAAGGGTGGCAAACCAGTCTCAGACTAAAACCAAACTGGGGGAAGAGAGAAAATCTTCTTTTTTTTCCTTCCCCAACCAAAAGTCCCAAAAGTCCTCTGGCTACAGTCACTTGCATACATTAGAATGTAATGTGAGATCTCTCCCAGTAGTGAAAGGTGCTCAGCATCTTTCGCATTGCCATTCAAGCCAAGATCCCCTCAGCCTAAAGAGCAACTCCAAATGGTAGTCCCTCTGAGCTACATCAGTGACAGATAATAGCTCCATCAGATGCTATGGAAAGCAACTTGGTTAAACTCTTCATTACCATTTGAAAACATCAGATGCTTCAAAATTGCTTCAGGTCTTTTAAAATCTCATCTTCCACTCTTCACAGTACTAAGAGAAACAGCAAACTAGAGTCATGCTTTGGCCACAGATTCAAATAGTATTTCATCTCTCTCTCATATCACCCAAAGCTGAATAGTCTAATTGTTCATGCTCAATTTATTCGTGTTCCTTGGTTGCTCTCACATGGGCAACGTGGACCGTCCCAAGGGAGGGCAGCCTCTATAAAAAGTATTCCAATTAGAAACAGTAATTGAGGAATCAGTCCCAAGCTTAAGGTATTGATTCATGTTGATACTATTATATATATGCCATGAAATTCTCTGATAGTTAAACTGCCACAGAGTTTTACCGAGGTAATATTATACGCGTAATAATATTTCACACAACACCTTGGACTTGTGATCACATTTCACAATGTATGTACTTCTCAGCTCCACCAAAATTAGCACACAGTGATTCTGAGAATTTAAATCAGTTGGAGTACTAAGTATTTTCCTGTCTATAATGTTAGAATGAATAACACAGTGTTCATGAAAACTGGGCTTAAAACACAGAAAATACAGACTTGATCTCAGACCGGGACTGCCAATGTCATCTCTGAGGTTCACAGGAACATGGATATAGGGAAACCATGGGTTGCATATAGATCAGTGGTTCTCAACCTATGGGTCTCGATCCCTTTGACAAACCTTTACATCCAAAAATAATTACATTATGATGCATAACTGTAGCAAAATTACAATTATGAAGTAGCAACAGAAACAATGTAATGGTTGAGGGTCAGCACAACGTGAGGAACTGGGTTAAAGGGTCACAGCTTCAGGAAAGTTGAGGACACTGCTGTAGACCCGCAGCACTGAGCATCATCTTTAACTGACAGAGTGAAGTCTTAACCGACGATATCTACAGACTACATCAGGGAAGGTCTAAGCTTCCTGGAGCCACCAGGAAGAAATGCTGCTGCCAAGAACTCAGTCTTGAAGACAAAATCACCCAAAATAGAACCATTGAGTCACCATCTACAAATTAGAGTAACCTCTCAAGCAAGGCTCAGGACACAGCAGAGCACACCAGGGTGAGGTCTGACTTGTGGTAGGTGCCGTGCATACTGAGAACACACCAGGATGATGTCTAGTGTGTGTTAGGTGTGGTACACACAGAGCACACCAAGGGGATGTTTGGTGTGTAATAAATGATCTCATCTTGCATTTGAGGTCTCTGATTCTGGTTGCTGACTACCCTGCTTCAGGGCCCATGTGCTCCACCCTTCCTCAGTAGACACTCTGGGCTTGTCAAATTTCAACAGAATTTATTCCTACTCTTAGCTTCCTTTTTATTAATGATATGAGGCTTTCCTCAGTTTACAGTCCATTTCTGCCACATTGATTCCCCAGAAATCTCCTTTATTTTGCCCCAGGTCCCAGTTTTTCCTTTCTTCTCTGTTTCACAGATTGTGAGACAGACTGTCCAAGAAGGGGTTTGTTGCAAGAAGAGCCAGGCTGTTTGTTTGTCCCGGCCACCTGGCTAGCTTAGCCCTGAAATAACCACACAGAAACTTTATTAATTAAATCACTGCTTTGCCCATTAGCTCTAGTTTCTTATTGGTTAATTCTTACATCTTAATTTAACCCATTTCAATTCATATGTGTATCGCCATGTAGCAATGGTTTACCAGGTAATATTCCCAGTGTCTGTCTCCAGCAGATCCATGGCGTCTCTTCGACTCTGCCTTTCTTTCTCCCAGTATTCGAGTATTCAGTTCTGTCTTCCCTGCCTACCTAAGTTCTGCCCAATCAACAGGCCCAAAGCATTTTCTTTATTAATCAATAAAAGCAACACAAAGACAGAAGGACCTCCTACACCAGAGGTTAGTTCCAAGTGGACAGGCACCTGCTGTCTATTGGAGAATTTACTCAGTAAGCACCTGGTCTTGAGAAAGAACAGCTTTGCTTCTATTTTTTTGTTGTTGTTTATATTGTGGGGAAAGACCTCTGTATATCATGTGATGCCTTCACTTCTTCACTCATCATTTTCAAAGTGGCAACAATCCATCTCACTAGGATGGATAGGAATAAAGATGTGGGGACAGGAGCAGAATGTAGCCTCCTTGTGTGATGCGGTTCTTCTGGACCTCAGCAATCTGCTAGGGGTGGAAAGCCAAGCTCAGCTGTCTGAGTCAGTGTAAACTTAATAAATCAGAAGCTGGGAATACATCAGCGAGTGCCTGGAGGAACTCCACCTAACTGTATACTTCTGAATAAGATCTAATGGCAGCCAACAAGCACAAGGTAGTTTTTTCAAAGGAGCAATCTTGCCATCTTTGGGAAAGTTTAGCATGGTTTATTCACTCTACAAATACTTAGATGCCATCTATTCTATGTCAGGAGCATTTCACATCAAATTGTGCTTCTCCCCATGTGTGGCATGCATGCTGGTTGCAAGAAGGATGCTCTTTAAGAAGCAGCTGCTCCATTTGCCCCCTGACTCTTAGATTCATGGTTCTTGCTGCATGGATAAGAGTATTCCAAGACAGTAACAACACTGACAAAAAGCAGGATGTTCTTTAACAGTGTAACTTATTCAGAACAATTCAATTGGAATTCAAAGGCAAGAGCAGAAACTGCTATAGAGAGCAGCACCCATCTCATGAAGAGCCTCACTCTCTTGCTAAATCAGAACACTTAGAATCTCGGTAGTGTAATAAACATAGATTAGTTGTAGGCTTTTCTTCAGCTTTGGATTAAAGCCCAAAATGAACTAAGAATTTTTTTCTTGTTTACATTCTTCAATGGGCACTCAAGTTTCAGAAGCAAGTGAAAGCAGACTCCATACACTAGTAAAGCACCAGATTCCCTTTCCTGGAGAACAACTACCTCCAAGACCTACTTTGTGTTGCTGGACACAGTGACAACTGTGTATTCATGACTGTTTTCACTGCTACAACAAAAGAACTCAAAGCAAGTGAAGAGACAAAGCATTTGTTTCCACCTGCAATGCATGGGTACAGTTTACCGTAGCAAGAAAGGCATAATGAGAGGAGCATGAAGCAGCTGGTCACGTTGCATCCACAGTCAGCTACAGAACAAGTGAGATGAAATGTCTTTCTTTTCATTCATTAAGTGATCTTAGCCCAGGGAACAGCACCATCCATATTCAGTATGGGTGTTCCCATCTCAGTTAATCCAATCTAGAAATCCCTCACAGGCATGCCTGCTGGGTGATTTTAGATTCTGTCAACTTGACTATTCATGTTAGTTTTCACACAATTCATAACAAGTTACCTAAAACTATGTCCATCCACTCTACAGTCAAGACAGAGAAATAATATTAACTGCATTGGCAGATCATGCCCACAGCACTGTGGTGAGGAAGGCTTCCAACCAGAGGTTGTTCCTCATCCCTCCTCCGATCACTACTGGTGCATCTTTATTTTGGGAATAAAGTACATTTGTTATCTCATTATATTCATGTGCATATAGTTATAAAAATGATGTACCATTCCAATAGCTTTGTTTATGGTGGTATGCCAGGCAAATATTTTTATTTTCTAATGAGTACTTGGGTTTTATTAGCCAGCATTAAAAGTGGGGCAGAGTGATTGGAGATCCGAATCAAGATATTCACCAGTACAAGGAGATGAGACGCAGATGCTAATGGAAGCTCTGGGGGTAGTTTTCCAGGCTGTTGAATGTAATTTCTCACATCCCCAAATAGCTATAAGAGGGAAACACCCTGAAAAGAATTCTCTAATGACTGTGTGTATGCAGCAGAGGCTCATTGGGAAGTTAATGTGCTATGCAAAGCGGATATTCATTCATTCATTCATTTGGTACTGTGTAATGTATAAGACTCTACATTAGACCTTGAGTGCTTCTGTCTTCCTATCCTGTTTTGGTCTGGAAATTCTCACCTACACCAACATAGCTTCTGTCCAGAGACCACATCCTCTCAGTGCCTCTACAAAGCTTCCGGACATTTATCTCTCTACTCAGAGCTACAGGCACATGTTGGTTGGAATAACTGGTGTACTCACCAACTCCTTGTCTGCATCCTTGTGTACTTCACTGGATAGCCATCTCTTCAAAGTAGGAAACATGCTCTGCTCTCTGTCCCAGGTATTCCAACTCTCTCTCAAAATATACCTGTGTATGAAAAATCACCGCCCTTAGTCCACCCTCTCTTTTGTCCTGGTAGCTTAATGTACATTTGTTGAATGAGAGACAAGTAAACAAAGCACAAGATCTTGTATGAGTCTCCAAATCTCACTTGATGTCTTCTTGTGTTTTCAACAAAGGAATTTAGTCAGTAGAGTTTTTGTGGCCTAGAATTCATTCCTGATATGTTTAGTATCTTGACACTGATTAAGATATATGCATGTGTTTACAAACTCTCTATATTTTTAAAAGAAAAGCTGGGAGGAGCAAATACCAGGCAAGCATAAATGAATGTTACTTAAACAAAAGGTATAAAACAAAAATAAATGTATATTCTGGTGAAGGTAGCATATTTTTTTCTAACTTCCTTTGACTACCCATGAGTCCACATTGATAAAACAATTTCAACCCAAAATCTGACAACATCCAATGTGTTGCTGTAAATTTTTCTCAATTACCACCTCCAAATTCTGGCAGTAAGCTTATTGATTATTTGGAGAATAATCTCATCCAGAAATATCTCAACTAATTATCTGCTTTGAAGCTGGAACTCCATCAGATAGTCTGGTCCTTTATCAGTAGTTAGATACGGAGCTCTGAGGCACAGGCCTTTGTCTTCCTGTTACTGAAGACACTAGATTAGACAGTGCTGCTTCCACACAGAACCCACTGCATGGGTTCAGTAATATTGAGAAAAAGTCCTCATTATGAAAACGGGAACCTTTTAGAATCAAGAAACACCTAAAGTCTCCATGAAGTGCTTGTGTGATGCCAGACCCATTTCCTTCCTAGTTCTTGTTTATTGCATGTACCACATAGTTTCTTGCAATAATTTGGCACTAGTACCATGGCTGTTATTGCCAAAAAATAAAAAGAACACAGTAATTAATTAGGCAACTCTATGGAAATGAATCATTTCCAATTCTGATTTCACTTAGATTAAAATGCACAACAACATTACATATTATCCCCAACCCAATCTTGAAATAATAATACACCTTGCATACTCTACTGAATGGGCCTTTGAGTGAACTGTAATCTGCAAACCAAGAAATCTTGCTGTTGTAGGCAGAAGGCTGTTAGTCTGTTTCTGGCTACTCAGCCCCGAAATAATCACACAGAAACTGTATTAATTAAACCACTGCTTGGTTAATCACTTAAGTATATTGCTAGCTAATTCTTACATCTAGAATTTACCCATTTCTATTGTTCTATATTTTACCACAAGGCTTGTGGGTAGTCTACCAGCGAGGTTCTTGCTGGCAGCTCAAGTCTTTCCCTTCTGGCAGCTCCATGGCATCTCTCTGACTCCACCTTCTTTCTCCCAGCATTCAGTTTAGTTTTCTCTGCCTAGCTCTACTCTACCCTATCATAAGCCAAGGCAGATTCTTTATTTATTGACCAATAAAAGCAACACATATACAGAAGGACTTTCCACACCATTTCTCCTTTTCTATTTAAATAAAAAGGAAGGTTTTAATGTTAACATAGTAAAATTACATTGATGTGGGAGGTTTTTCTGTCTATGTGTTGCTTTTATTGGTTAATAAATAAAGAAACTGGCTTGGCCTGATAGGGTAGAACAGAGTTAGGTGGGGAGAACTACACTGAATTCTGGGAGAAAGAAGGCAGAGTCAGAGAGAAGTCATGGAGCCGCTGCCAGAGATAGACATGCTGAAACTTTGCTGGTAGGTCACGAACTCATGGTGATGCACAAATTACTGGAGATGGTTAAATTAAGATGTAGGAGTTAGCCAATAAGAAGCTAAAGCTAATAGGCCAAGCAGTGATTTAATTAATACAGTTTCTATGTGACTGTTTGGGGTCTAAGCTAGCCAGGTGGTTGGGAACCAACAAGAAGCATTTCCTCCAACATTACATATAATAAGACAGGTATCAAACAAGAATTACAGTTACAACATTTATATCTACTTTATCTTTTATCATAACTAAGGAAAACTATAACTATAAGTACCTATTCTTCAACTCCATCAAAGTCTCCAGAAGGATAAAATATTACCTAAGTAAACAGGAAGTGCATTGTAAGCAACTTCCAAAACTCTAGAATTGAAAGAGACATCTTACTGCATAGACAGTCACTCAAAGTTCTGTTGTATTGTTGGGGCACCCAATCTTCAGCCCACAGGGCCATAGTATCTAGAAGACTTTTCAACAAAGAAGGGAATTTAAAAAACAGGTCTGCCTATATTGACAGTTTGTCAGTTACTTTTTTCTGTATCCTGCAGAATGTATAGCAAACTCTTTCATGAAGCAGGAACTCCAAAGGTTTGTCTCACCTTTAGGCAAGTTCAGCAGTCATTTCTCTATGGGTCCTGCATGTCCAGTTCATACAGCATAACATCAAGCAGTCTAGACAAAAGCAGTTTTTGCCCAAATGGCAAACAAATTCCATAAGTAGCCTCTTCGGTGCCCATCATCCACTTGAAGTAGATTGGTGCTGCCAGGAGCATATGTGCCTCATTGTCATAAAAGTCCTAGCTTCTTAAAACATTTTAAATGCCATATTCTGTAGATTTGCAGAATACCTTTTGAACTGAAATATATCTCTATATATCTAGAAAACCTAACTAATATGACTAGAAGCTTGACTACTAACCTATATTTCTTAATTATATATTGCATTTTTTAATGAGCTGCACAAACACAATACCTTAATCAAGAGCAGAAATACACAAATAACAAAATTGACCTAAAATTTGTATCAATAAACCAAGATCCCTACCAATGTAAAAAATCAATCTCTATAGCATATCTCTCTTTAAATGTAAACAAACATTTATAAACAATCATTTAGGGAATTTTTGTCTTAGTTCTCTCCAAACTACTTCCTGCTGTTTATTGGGCGAAGTACTTTTTGGGGTGTTCATAGATACCTTTCAGGTGGTCTTTTACCATCAATTCTGGAAGGATTCCACAGGTTCTCATCCTCTGTGGAAACAAAAGGAGAACCTCTTTTCCAAAGCAGCATATCTTTAGGCTCAAATTTTGAAGTCAAGAATTCTTTAAAACATATATATTGGTTTAGTTTAGCAGTCCCCATAATCAAATATCTCTCTGTAGTAAAAAAAATTCAAAGAAAACACAATAATATACATAATCCAGATTCTCTGCGTATATTCCATCTTTATGTGGCTTATTGTTTTTAACTCCATTACTTTTTCTACAAGTTTAGTATTTATTTTATTATCTTTATTCCTTTAATCTGTGACTGTCTGTATTCTTTTATATTACATTTACTGTCTCTTTACTCTTTTTCTTCTCTCTCCCAAGCCTACATACATTTTTTAAACATACTGTGTCTTATTTAGAGGTCTTTTATGTCTGAATCTGTCCTGTTGTGTATCTGTAATCCTTTTCTGGCCTGGAGAGCTTTTAAAATGGTGAGCAGCTTGGTTTCAGGGAACCTAGGTGCTGGTTCCACCTCTCTCCCCCTTTCAAAATGTTTGAGGTACCGTTACTGTTAGCTCTGGGACCACCAAGTAGGAGCCACACTTAGCACTTTAACTCTGAAATGGAGTTTGCAGCACATAACCATATTATCTGAGTAATAGCTAAATATGCCATGCAGAGCAATTCATGGCTTGGAAATATCTCTGTGTATGGCAGTGGGAATCTGCCATGCTCTCCTGCCTATGCACTCCTAACAGACTAAATATCATTGCCTGTCCAGGCAGGGTGGGATGAGCTGTGAGCATGGTCTCAGCCACATTCCTCCTAACCCCAAGGCCCAGGTCCACAAACCTCATTCAAGTGCTCCATAGTCAAACCTCCCAAAAGAATCAGAGCCATTCTTTCTGGCAAACCAGGAAGCCATTGTTTTACAACCATACATTATTTTCTGTTACTGCTGAATCAGGAAGACCTCTCTTAAAGGAGCTGTACCTTACCACCAGAAAGCACAGACCATCTGGAAAAAAAAATACAGCTAAGCTTTGTTTTTAGTGTCTTGAATTTTTTCCAAACCCTCTCAAGTTTTATGTGGATTAAGTAGCACATGTTAGAGTGAAAATCTGTTGGCAGAAGGCTGTTAGTTCATTCCCAGGTTTTCAGCCCTGAAATAATCACACAGAAACTATTAATTAAATCACTTCTGGTCAATTACTGTGGTGTATTGATAGCTAGCTCTTACATCTAGAATTAACCCATTTCCATTATTTTATATTTTTTCATGAGACTTGTGGCCTCACAGCAAGGTTTCACCTGGCAGCTCACGTCTTTCCCCTCTGGCAGCTCCATGGAGTCTTTCAGATTCTGCCTTCCTTCTCCCAGCATTTAGTTTAGTTTTCCTTACCTAGCTCTACTCTACCCTATCACAGGCCAAGGCAGATTTTTTATTCATTAACCAATAACAGCAACACATATACAAAAGGACTTCCACACCATGCAATCAATAAAGAACATGTTTCGTGTTCTCTTTACTTTCACATGCCAAAGACGGGAAAACACAAATTCCAGTGACTTTATTATCCATATAATAAATTGCTGATAATTTCTTGATGATGAGAAGATGATGAGGAAGCTAGAGATGGATGTCTTGGCAAAATGATGCACTCTACCTGTATGTTTAATATAATAAAATAAAAAAATGACATAATTTTGAAAATATATTGATGAGATGCTTAGACTTAATTTGGGGCTTGAAAGCAGAGAAAATGTCAAATCATCACTGACAAAGGTTGACTGTAAGAGCAAGCTTGTGGAACTGCCTGCCTCCTGGCTTTCTCAAAATGAAGCCTTCATCACTGTGAGTGGGGTGAGTTGCTCAGCCGAAAAAGAACAGAAGAAGAAAAATACTGTATCAAAATAATTCAGTGCTGTGCTTCAAAAACATGCTCCCAAAACGAAATGTGTGACTCCCACTGTCACTTTTTGTGCCTTTGCACATCCTGAGCATGGAGTGCCTGGAAACCAGTCTTCAGAACAGTCTGGGTAAACAGAAAAAGATATGTGTCCTTTTTTTTTCCCCCTAAGGTCTCCTCACCTGGAAAGTCCTTGCCTCCAGTTTTAAACTGCATGCTGGGCAGACGGCTGCAGACAAAGGGCTTCCCATGCAACTGTGAAGAACTGAGCTGTCCAGCACCTATGTAAATGCTGGGTGGGGGTGGCAGCCCACCTGAGATTCCAGCACTGGGAAGACAGACAGATGACAGAGAAAGGACTACCAAGAGCAGATGAACTAGCTGCATTGGTGAGTTCTGGACTCATCTGAAAGAGCCTGCCTAAATGAATAAGATAGAAGGCAAAAGTGGAGGAGAGACTCCTTGAGTCAGACTGGGAGTATATGATAGGCACATAGTATGTGCATGTACCCTCGCAATATACACATGTGCCCACAGTATGTGAATGTGCATCTACATATGCACATGCATAAATGAAGTGACGTATTAAGCACAACTTGAGAAGTCCTCTTTCCTGCCACCCACCTTGAAGGCTAATTGTGACTTTGCCGTCCTTATCAAACTCTGCTCTTTGCTTTCTTCCTACCATCTCCAGTGCTCTCCTTCTTGCTGGCATTGAACTTTTCTTATTTTATTTTCCTTATTCCTTCATCTATTTTGGAATTCTCAACCATTATTTCTTTAATGTGTGTGCTGCAGGAGAGATATCTTCCAAAGTCAGAAGTACGCACAGAATCCAGTAGAGCTGGAATTAGAGAAAGTTACAAGCTGCCTTACTTGGGTGCTGCAGATTTGACTCAGGTCTTCTGGACAATATCAATTACTCTTAACCACTGAGCCATCATGTCTCCAATCACAACTAATTTTTTTCTTCCTATAGTACCAATATCATTAGCATTTCTTCCTATAGTACCAGTATCAATAGCATTGTAAGTAACATTAAAAACATAGTCTCTTAATACATAATTTAAAGTATTAAAAACTTCTACTTAAAGTGATGCTAATATTCCATGTAAACTCTTGACATTCTCTTGTTGTTGTTTTTAAAGTAATTCCTATAAGATAGGTTTCAAATTGCTATCTGGATATGGATAGATGGATAGTTATGGCAGGGTTCCAGTTTGGTTGCAAAGAAGAGATATAAAAAAAAAAGAATGTCTGTCCACTCTTGTTGAAGAGTTAGCATTGGGGGTCAGATTAAACATGCTATATGTGACTTCCTTCATTGATACGAATTTCACAAATGAACTATGTGAAATTCAGCAACAGGAAAAATAGCCCCAGAGCATATTTTTATCAAATGACTGAACTATTATTTAGATTAGGATGTTGCATCATTGACATAAGTCTACACAATAAGGATTCAGTTAGAATGGAAGATAATTTTAGAACAATTGATCAACTAGAATCCGTGACCTTCCCATATACATTGCCCACAAATCCCCAGAGAAGGCATGGAATTCTAAGATAAACATTCCAAACCTTTTGATTTAAACTTTGCAAACATGAGTAATATCAGATACGTAACTGCCACCCCTATGCTTCTGTCATGTTCATGGCTGTTACCTTCCAATGTCTACTAGAAAGGTAACTTTGTCAGACGGAATAAAATGAATGCCAGAGGAAACTAGCATCCTCTATAAAGAGCCTCAGTTTCAAGTGTGAAGCAGGGAGTGTCTTCTGGATTTTGGTATGCCTAAAAATGTGACTGTATGCTGTGGGAGTTCTATCTGCTCCTTCAGCAAATAGCCTTTAAGATACCAGCCCACTTGGTATGGTATCTTTGGCTTGAAAAAGCAGCAGTAGCTGTGCACTCAATCTCTTGCTTTGGACTCCACTTCCAGCTACCAGACTCTTTTCCTGGTTGTGCAGAGAGCTGTTGTCTAGGACGGTGATCTGTAAGTTTTTCTTTTAAGTAAATAACCCTTTTATTAATCATAATTCCAAACTGGTGTGGGATTGTTTTGTGACTTACTCCTTTAACTGTAACTAAGAGAATCTAATCCAGAAAAGGATTTATATCTGAATAGCTCTGACTTTACTGGGCATATATTTAACCCTAGTCCCCAACTTCTAAAGTATGTATCTGTTGGGGATTTTGATTGTTTGTTAACCTGTTTGTTCATTTTAGTTGGTTTTATTATACGTGGGATTGAATTTAAGTCCTCTTGCATGCTAGGTAAGCATTCTGCCACTAATCTGAATCCCTAGCATTTTTTATAAGATTATATTTTAAAACTGGCTTTACCAAGGTGCCCAGGTTGACTTTTAACCCACACTGTAACCCAAGCTGTTCTGAACTTGCTGCCTTCCTGTCTCAGCCTTCCCAGTAGGTGGAATTAATGGCTTCTGTCATCTGGCCTAGCAACATCACATTCAGAACTTTTGACAAGGGAGTTCTGCGTAGTTAGCTATGACTTCTGGTTTACAATAATTCAAGAACACATAAATTTATGCCACTGAATTTTAAGGAATATCTACCTGGAAAACAAAATACTAATCAAAGATGATAAAGAAGGTCCAGGAGGTTTAAGTAGCTATGTCTTAGAAACAGAGAGCAGCAGGGTAGAGAGTGGGGAAGGGAGAAGTAATAGAGGGAAGGGGATGTTTGTCTCTAATACCACTTACACTATACATAGACTGGACCCTTTCTGTATGTCTCCCCTTTTACTCAGACTTGATTTCAACATGGCTGTGGATGCAATGCAACAATGTGATGGAGTAGTTCATTTTAATGAATGAGCAATAAGTATCAACTGTGATGATGACTGCTGGATTGATATCATTTTCATCACTGAATGTCTGCAAAATGTAATTAATATCATGTGACTCTTAAGCTTTAGAATATGCATATGACTACTTCCGAATTTGCTTCAAAAGTCACTGCACAACAGTGTGTTAGAATATACACATGCTATGTACAACTTAGAAATGTTCAGTTTAATATTACCCCATAGAGTTAAAATCATCTTCTTAAAAAATTCCCCTTAGTCTTTTCTGCTCTTCTAAACTCAAGAGATAAGTAACTGCTGCCTGTTTAGAGCTAGTGCCCTAGATCTCATAACTAATCGCAGTAGGGCCTACTGCCATTCAGAGACCTCCAATTGCAGGCTGCTTGCTGCAAAGCTACAATGCATGCAAAGCTTTCACTGAATCTGTGGATCCTGCTAGAGTCTTGTAGAACTGTAGGACTGTGTTCTCTGGACATGACACAAGCATTTCTATCTTGAAAGCAGGGTAACTGTGGTTACCAGCCTAAGACCCTAACAGAACTGGGTCCATTAGCATTCTTTAAGGAAACTGGGGAAGTGCCCCCTAGAGATATGAGACATCTCCCATTCTTAATGATATATAAACCTTTAATAAATGCTGGTGTTGGACGTATTCTTGAATGGTGTCTGTGCCCTTACTTTGTCTATACTTGTGTAAGTAACCGACTCCTCCTCACAGTTCTGTAAGCAACCCCACACCCATGCTCCCCTGAGTAATCTCTCTTCTATGCTCCTGTAATAAAACACTAGACCATATTCTTGGAAGTCATTCCCATTCAACTCATTGATTCTCCAAGATAGAATGGATAAAATAATTTCTTTGGTAAATTGCTTGCTTCTTTATTTAAGATGAAATGACATTCCCCAGGAAATGTCATTCAGCATATGGTATACTTGGTCCTCACCTAGCAGATTGTGATTAAGAGTTAATTATTGAGGCTCTGGACCTAAACAATCTCCTTATATAGTGACATCAGATGATTGTGGGGAGGATAAATAACAATACCTTTATGGTAAACATGGCCTTAGATGTATCACTAAATCTTCAAAATCGGTAAAGGTGAAATTTATTGAGAAATAGGATCTATAAATTTTAGATTCTTGAGTCAATGCAGTATCCTATAAATCATCAGAACACACTTGGGATTCTGAGTTAATTAGCACATGATTAAGAGCCCTCAAAGGTTGAAAAGATCTTATGTTTAAGATATACACAGTAAGTTTGGGAAAATCCACCCAGCAGAGGGGGCTATAGGCTTAAGAGTTCTCTGTGCCACAATATGCAAATTGAGCAAATCTTATGATTCTATTTATACTAGCAAATACTTATTATAGAAAAAGTATAAATATAACTATGTGTCAAGCATGTATATATCTCTCTATATATGTAATCTTCATCTGTGTGTATATGCATAATATATTCATCTTCTCTGTGTACTTTTACAGTCATTAAAGTATAAAGATTAGACTTGAGAATCAGAGCTTCAATGTAGAAAATAAAGGGAAGGATGTATTTAATTTCAGGAATAGATATAAAGGCAAAAATGGAATAAAATGTGAAGAAATTCTTGACCTACTTATCCAAAAGCTTAAAAGATTCTAAAATTTTATAGAATAATTGAGTCTCCACGGCCCTTGTAATAGGGTTAAAACGTTCACCCTGCAGTTGGAAATTTCTGCCTTACCATTCAGTATGGTTCCTTGGGTTTGGATGGAGTTGAGCAGCAGCTAACAAACATATCTATTTCCAAAAGTCTGGAGCTACTCAGTATTGTTCAGTCTGTTCTCAGTGTAACTAACTGCAAGACCTGGGGATCAAGACTCCAAATAAATCAGGAGGCGACAGGGACTTACACAGAAAGGTGATTGGTAAGAGACTCAAGATGAGTTCTGAAAGCCTATTTGTAGTCAAACAGATTGATTAGTTGTAACAAACAACTTTTCTGATCTATACACAATGGAGTCATTAATCTCTGTTCTCTGAAGACAGAAAAACAAAGCATTAAGTGTAACTCTTAGAGAAGCCATTGATGGTTAAATGGTCGGGAACTGTCCTTTCCTCTGTCAAGAACAGCACAAGAAGCAGCGGCCAGAGAAGCCTTAGTCCAGCACAGCAAAGTTTGTTCAGCAGGCCAGGATTTAGGCACAGGAAACTCTAGAGTGAAGAAACTTTAGACACAGTAGGGCATAGGCAGATGTCAGAGTCAAGAGTGAGGCCTTGCTTTAATTGGACCATAATGCTTCCCACGAAGTTGTGTGAAGTTTCAACAATCTTCCACTGTAGGAGAACTTAAAAATTCTGGAAATTTGGTGGTGAAATCTTCAAGCATACTCCAATCATCCAAACTGTTATTATTTGTACTTAAAATGAAAACAACCTCTCCTGACCACATCTAACTAAAGCAAAATGCACAAATGATAAATTGCTTCTTTGCTGATTCCTGCATGCTCTGGACAGTGAAGACATATTGCCAGTTTACTCTCTGAACTTTCCATGGGTAGAGTGGGTATTTAAAAGTATTTTCAGCAGTTTCTTTACAGTAGAAAATGAAAATTTAAGTTTTTGCAATGACCTTTTCATTTACCTTTAAAACATTTCCTGCTTTGATCAATTGATGAAATAGGGAACTCTGTATAAAATTCAACATTCCTGCTTTACCTGGTGTGATAGTCATTCTTCTCTTGCTCCAAACATAATAGCAGATTTCATCACAGTCATTTACTAAATGGTCAATATTTGAAAATGTAGAATTATATTTTCACAAGTCTTCAATCCTTTAAATATATACAACATAGTAACTTCATTTAAGTATTTAAATATTTTTAAAGCTAATATAGACTTTAGAACATATGTAGTTATTATAATCATTGTAGATGAAAATAGGGTGAAAGAAATTATACAAGTTAAAAAATGATTCAGCAGACCCAGAAGTAGCATTTAATCTTCTGATTGTAATTATTCTGTTTCTTCTTAGGTTAAAAATGTAAACTTTAACTTTAAAAATAAAATTGCAACAACAATAATCACCTTAATTTTCAGTTTTTCTTTTTAAGTGTTTTCAAATATCAAAGTATCTAAAGCAGTGTTTCCAGTATAAATTCCTCACTGTAGGTTAAAATTTACTTGGCATACCACTGAGCATATGACGGGGTATTTCAACTAGTTGAATATGTAACGATCAGCAAATGTGGTTTAAAGCTTGTATTATTCAAAAATTGTTTTGCAGGGTCACAGTTCACTTCAGATGGTGTTCTTTTAAAAGGCAACATGAACCTGTGCTTCATAATACCATTCACAGATGTGTAGGAGGGGAATGAATATCACCAGGGAAAGCTAAGTAGGCCCTGAGCATAGTTTTGGTGGAGGGTGCTTGGCTAGCATGCACAAAAACCTGTGTTTGATTGCCAGCACTGCCAATAGCAACAAAATCATTTGACTCTGAATAAGTTTCAAATTTTGTTTTCACAGACCAGAAATCCTGGTTATCAGGGTCACTTCATCAGTCCACAAAACAGAAGTCAGGATAGAGCACAATTAGACAGATACTGCACGTGATACAGCGAAGACATCTATTTTCTCAGTGATTGAGTGAGGCAGGATATGGAGCTGGTTGAAAGGGATTGACAGCATCTGTCCTTGGCCCAGGAGAATCACATCAAAGCTCCTGATGAGGGAAGATCACTGGTTGCTTTCCTTCTTGTGACGATCTGACAGAAGCAACTTCAGGGAGGAGTAATTTCTTTTAGAACTGAGTTTAGAGAGATACTTCTGAGGAGGAGGCATGGAAGCAGAGGAACATATGGCAAAGACTGCTTACTTTCTCATCTTTCAATAGAAAAGGAAGTCAAGCTTCGACAAGAAGCAGAGCACGGCTATATATCTCAAGCCCCTCCTACCAGTAACTAACCTCCCCCAGTGAAGCACCACCTTGTAAAGATTCCATAAAGTCATGAAACAGAGACCAAATAGTCAAACATGTAGGTATATAGTGGTGGTGGGCACATGGTTTCACATTCAAATCTTAACAGGAAAGCAGCAAACAATGAAATGAAATGGTATGTCACGTTTACCCAGGAGCCAGTCAACGGGCCACTGCTATCAGAAAGAGCAGGTGAGGGCAAGGAAGGAGATGCCCAGAAAGCTTCCTTTCTGCACAGTGTAGAAACAACAAGCAACACACCTCTTTCTTTTCCTTTTTTCTTTCCACAATGCATTTCATATCAAACCAAAGAACAAGTATTCTCATTAAGTTTGTGGTATAATTATAATAATTTTCATATAATCACATCCAGATCACAAAGCAGAATACAGCAAAGCTGTTAAAAAATGCTTCTATTTATTCATATACTTATGTATATATTTCTGAACTTAAGTGGTATGCAAAATAAATGACATCTGTCAAGCATAGCCTGTGCTCCATGATGGGGATAAAAAACATGGTGTCTATTTTAAATAACTTGAAGTTAGAGCTTTAATTAAGCAGTCATTCTAATTATGTGTCTGTAATATGGTACACTGGTTCTAGAAGGATGACCTAGGTGGATAACAAATTACATTAAATATCACTTGTAACTTATAAAAGTTGGAAAAATAATTATTAAACTAAAACTGCTAAATGTACTCTTTAATAAATGTTGGACTTAAGCTGGGCGTGGTGTCAGATGCATTTATTCCCAACACAGAAGCTGGTGGATCATTGTGAGTTCAAGGCCAGCCTGATCTCCATAGTGAGTTCCAGGGCAGCCAGAGCTACTTAGTGAGACGCTGTCTCAAAAAACCAAAACATACAAAATATAAAATGTTTATAAAAAGATGAATGGGATGAAAGGAGGATATTACAGACTAGAACACCCAGGGAAAGGGAAATCAAAGGAAACAAAAGTTTTCTTATAATTTTCTTTGATTCATAATTATTCTAGAGGATATTACAGTGCGTCTATTAAAAGAAGTGTGCGGGGACCATTAAACAATGTGGTTGTTAAGATAGAAAGCTGATTTTATTTTTAACATGTAAAGTTTGGAAGTCTCTGTTATCACACACACACACACACACACACACACACACACACACACACACACACCCCTCTACAAACTAAAAATCAATACTTCTGAGACCCATGTGAGAAAAAACCTCTCAGGTAGTAGATGCCCTCTCCACTGGAGAAACCAAGGGTCACAGTCCAAGTCTTACTGAAGCAAAAATCATCCCTGGTAGAAGAAATAACCCATCCTGCTGATAAACTGCTTGAGGCTGATAGACTGCACTGAGGGTAAGAAGCCCTGAGCAGGTACAGCTTTAGGAAGCCCCAACTTTTTTTTAAATATTGTTTTATTTTTTTCCATTCAAAAACATAATTAAAGAAATAACATTTTTTCCTTTCTTCCCCTTCTCCCGGTCCCCTCCCGCTACCCCCCCC
>PVIU01011785.1:0-63130 GCA_004026605.1 Ondatra zibethicus | reverse complement strand
GTGTGTGTGTGTGTGTGTGTGTGTGTGTGTGTGTGTGTGTGTGTGTGTGTGTGTGTGACTCAACAATTGAGCAAACATGCTCCTGTGTCAATCTGATCCCTCCAGTGAGACTCCTCCATGTAATTCTGGGCTGTGCCAGGTTGACAGAGGATGCTATCTGGGAGAACTAGGAAGCAAGGATAAAGTTGAGATTCACAAGGAAACCAGGCAGTTTCTGAGAAATATTTGCTCTGTTTTTAAAAAGACATGAATAGGAGATGATGTCTTCTCCCTTCAGTAAACACATCTCTGATGTTAAACTAATTCTGAAAATTGCAACCTTGAGGGACAGTGAGCTGATGATGTCAAAAAAAAAAAAAGAATCTGGATCATTGGTTTTGATATTGACCCATAGAGTTAACCGGTCCTTCTATTTGTTTGATTAGAAGTGAGACCCCAGCCCTCTAAAACCCCTATATCCAAAGAGTCTGGGATGATTTGGTAGTGTCACCCCAGTCCCTGGCATCCATCCTAAACCCCTCCCCTGGGATATTTGGTTCAAATCATCACCCCAGCCCCTGCTGACCGCTCCCCAGGGAGAGTTAGGACCACTCCCACTGGCTATTTAGGCTTGTGCTGGAAAAGGAAAACATGGTTTTGCATGCTGTCACCTCCCCTTGCCATGCTCTTGGCCACCTGGGAGACTGCATTTATTAAACGTGGGCATCTTTGATTCAGTCTAATCTGGTCTGATTGGAATTATTTGCATCGGCAGAGGCTACTCTTAAGATTATTCCTAACACTATTCTTTGTTGTCAACTTTACTACATCTGAAATTAGCTAGAACCCAAGCTGCTGGATCATTTGAAGTGGAAAGGCACACTTCTAATATGGATCTTTTGAGGTAGAATGATTCACCTTTAATCTTGGCCACACCTTCTGCTGGTGGCCTGTCTAAGATCATAGAAGAAGGAAATTTGCTCTTTGCCTACTTGCTTTCAATCTCTGTTACAAGTCCATTCCTTCACTGGCATTAGGGTCTACTTCTTCAGAATTCCAGCATTTACTGAAGACTAGCTAAAACAGCCAGCCCTAAGGACTGAACAACTCTGGATTCTTGGATCTTCCCTTGGTAAACAGCCACGGCTGGATTAGCTGAATCATAGCCTGTGAGCCATTCTAATAAATTATATGTGTGTATACATATATAGAGAATATAATCTATAATTTATAGAACTATAAAATACTATATATTCTATGGCTTATAGAATATATATTCTGCAAATTCTGTTTCCATAGAGAACTCTGACTACTACACTATCCCACCTTTGTAGTCCTTGCTGTCTACAATAATAAAGTTCCTATGATGTAGCCAGCTGGAGCTAAGTTCTGGTTGTAAATAATCCAAATAAAACTCATTGATTCACTATGTTGGACTTTGGTGGCATCTGTACTTTGATCATCTGTTCCCTATCTAGGGTGAGTAGATATTTGTAGATCTCTCCCCAGGAAAAGTGGCACCCAACAGTGGCAGAAAAGATTTTGATCCCCATGAACTTACTCTCTAGCATTATATCTGTGTACACACATGCATTACATGGAAAAACAAATATTACAGGTAGAATTAGAGTTTCAAACCTTAGAGCAGAGGTTTCCCTGGGCTGTCTCATCACATGAACACTTAAAAACAGAAGGGAAAGACAGAAAAATTCAGGGATGGAAGGTAGAAGAATCAAAAAATGTCCAAAGCCCAAGAGGGGTCCAACTGCCCTATAGTCACAATAGTACACATATACACACACACTCATAGACACACACACACATAGAGACACACACATACACTCATACTCACAGGGACACTGTCTTTCTCACACACACACACACATATACACTCACAGAGAGACATACACTATCATACACATACTCACACACATATATAAACATACACTCACAGAGAGAGACACACACACATACACTCATACACACACTCACAGAGATACACTCTCTTACACATACACACACTCACACATGCACACACACACACACACACACACACATACACACACGATTCAGAATACTGTGATGGGATGTTCTTTCTGCTAAACAAATATCCTCCCTGCAAGACACACCCAAAAACTAAAACTATTAACTTTTACAATAGAAATTAGGAAAAGAAACAAAAACAAAGCATTAAAAACTGCATTTTGGGGAGTTAGCATTCTTGATAATAAACACTCCATTAAATTTTGCTTCTTAGAGCTGCAGAGGTGGCTCAGAGGTTAAGAGCACTGGCTGCTCCCCCAGAGGACCAGACATTGCAACTTACAACCACTTCGAACTCCAGTTCCAGAAAATCAAACACCCTCTTCAGGCCTCCATGAGCCCTACATGCATGTGTTGCCCAGGCATACATGCAGGCAAAACACCATACCACAGACACAGAATAATGGTCCATTTACACAATGGAGCACTACACAGCAGAAAAAAATAACAACATCTTGAATTTTGCAGGAAAATGGATGGAGCTAGAAAACATCATTTTGAGTGAGGCAACCCAGACACAGAAAGACCATTATCACATGTACTCACTCATAGGTGGTTTATAAACATAAAGCAAAGAAAACCAGCCTACAAACCACAATCCCAGAGAATTTAGACAACAATACAGACACTAAGAGAGACTTACATAGATCTAATCTACATGGGAAGTAGAAAGTATAAAAACTGCCTCCAAAACAGCAGCAGAGATCACTCTACATATCTGCAATGTTAGGACGTGGCTACTCTGGGTCAAGGATCTCCAAGCTCTCCAAAGTGATGTCCCTGGGTGTCCGTGAATGCTAACTCCCATGGGGCAATGAGGGCACTCTGAATGACAAAAGAAAACTGGACTCCAAGTGACTCTGCTTCTCCCACACCTGGGAGGGAGGGTATCATGGTGCCAAAACTGCATCTGTTCCATCGGGTCACATTCTTTCCCTTGGAACTCTAATCTCTCCTGCAAATAGGGGCATTTGTTAGTTTCCTCAACAAATACTGTGGTCACTGAGCTGACTCTGGAAATAAAGTAAGAAAGGAAGATGAGAAAGAGAGGCGGGGTGACAGGGAAAAGGAAAGGCAAAGAACAAGAAAGCTCTGCTGCTGACTCAGCAGAGTCCCAGATACGGCTGAGGTGAGAGGAAAAAGCCAGCTTCCAGCTTAGTCTTTAGAGGGAGAAACGAAGGAAGGGAAAATAGAGATTATGTTCCGGATATGCTTAGGGTGCGTGTACGTGAAGAGAGTTGCACAAAACTCGCCATCCCTCAACGCTCAGGATTACGGCTTGATTTACACCACAGGTGCATAAACACTACCCGAAGCAGTGTGGGCACAGGTAGAGGGAGTTACAGACTTTGCAGCAGATTAGTGCCCTGTTAATTTCATGTTATAATCTTATTAACAGACCGTATGACTTTGAGAAAACCCATTAACTCTTTGCCTCAGACATAACACAAAGAATTGTTTGTAGACCAGTAAGTCAGCCACCCCCATGGACACCGTAGAATTTTACAAACGGGAGCTGAGAGGTGAATGGGTCCGCAGCTGGGCAGCAGCCTTCTCCCCCTTTCTGTTTATCAGGGTGCAGGATGAACCCCAGAGCTTTCAGGAATGCTAGGCAATGCTCTATCACCCGAGAACCCCAGATGTTCACCTGAAATGTTAAATGGGTTGGACTCTCTTGGATTCTCATCTGCTATGACTTCCTGACCTCATATCCTTTGTGGCCGGCATACTTCTTCCCATCCACCACCCAAACGTCCTACATGGTGGGCGAGATAGCCTCCCAAGATGTGTAGTGCATTGCAATCATTGGGATCTGGGAACTTGTTACCTTACATGGCAAAGGGGACTCTGCAGATATAATTAAGCATCTTGAGGTGAGAACGTTATTGTGATTATCCAAATAGGCCCAAAGCCATGTTTATAAGAGAGATGGGGCCCTGGAGAGATGGCTCAGTGGTTAAAAGCACTGGCTGCTCTTCCAGAGGACCTGGATTCAATTCCAAGTACCCAAATGGCAGCTCAAAATCATACACAACTCCATTTCCAGGAGATCCAATGCCCTCTTATGGCCTTTGCAGCATTAGACATATACACAGTGCACATGCCTACCTGCAGGCAAAACATCTGTGCACAATAAAAAATAAAATAATTTTTTAAAATTTCAAAGAGAGAGGTGGGAAAGTCAAAACAAGATAACAAACACATGAATTTGGAGACACACCTCTTACTGGCTTTGAAGGCAAGCAGGCATCATTTCACGGTGACAACTGTCTTCTCATTTAATGGAGGAGGGTGGAGAAGATGTTCCATGCTTGGAAAGTCAAAGGTTGTCTGTGACAACAGCCTCGAGGGTCAGGGTGATCCAGCCTAGGTTTTTTTATCCTACCTCACTGAGTCATGTTTCATAGATCTCAACAGACATCTCTGAAGTTTAGAGAGCTGAAATTTGTAAACACGAATCTTGGATCTAGGAAAATGGCATTGTTCTACAACCAGCATTTTTCAAACATTTTAGCAAATACACTTTTATTTCATGAAATAATTTTGGAACTTAATGATTTGTCATTTACAAATGTTTGTCTAAACTTTTTATTTCACTTTGAGTGTGTGCGTGTGTGAGCGTACATGCTTGTGTATGCATGTGAGTGTGAGTTCACAGGAGTGTGCACATATCCTAAGGTACACTTATGCAGATCAGAGGACAACTGTGGAAGTCAGTTCTCTTCTTCTCACATGGGTTACAGGGATCAAAATCCGGTCATCAGTCTTCATGCCAAGTGCCTTTATCTGCTGAGTCATGCCATTGGCCCCAATTGAAATTTTTAATAAAAATGAAATATTGGCTAACCCAAGAAGATTATTAAAGTGGAAGTGATGCCATTGAAAAGAGATGAGAGAAAATAGACTCTAACCAGCTCAAGTTACCCAGCAGTTGCCAAGAAAAAAGAAGTAAAAATCACAATAAAAAAGAAGTATGACATTCCGATTCAATAATATATATATTATTGAATACACACACACACGCACACACACACACACACACACACACACACACACACTTAGTTCTCACAACCTTTCCTGAGAAATAAAAGAATCTGGCATGGAGCTCCAAGACCCTTGCGACTTCCTTGGCCACAGGATTATCTTTTGTTCTCGGGGGCTTTTGGTGCACTTCTGCAGAGTTGCAGACTGGAGGCCAGTTGTGAGAGGAACCAGTCGTGTAAGGTTGAGACAACTCCGCCCCATCATCCAACCTTCAAGAGCAGGGAGGCAGTTGGGGGCTGAGCTGATCACCAAGAGCCAATGAGGTAATCGTTCAAGCTCCCAAAAGAAGCCACCGCTGTCTGAAGAACATGGTTGGGAGACACTCGGGATTGCTGAACATGGGAGACACGGAGAGAGTGGTCCAGCCAGAGAAGATACGGATGTTCCATATCCCTTCACACGTTCCTTGCCCTGTGTATCTCTTCTACCCCAAAGAAAGGAAGGGTCCTTAATGCAATATAGTGTCACCTGCTGCCAAATGTGTGCCCTGAGCTATTCCTGAACTAGTGGCCCTTAAGGGGCAGCTAGCCTTTGAAGTGGTGTTGGCATCCCCATCGGGAGCCCATGGCTGACTGGATGACCTCATAGCTCCACAAGAGCCTGGTGGGTCTCCCTGGCTGATCACTTGAGCTCTGCCATATCATTTACCTGGATACTAGAGAATACCTATCTTTAGCCAATGCCATATTCCAGGGCTGGTTCATTGGCCCTCAAATATTATCATCTTAGGGACAGGAAGCAGCACGCAGACATACATATGCTACTACAGGAGTTGGCCAAGGAGATAGGCAATCTAGTCTGCTTCCAGAGTTCAAAGCCTATATTAAAATAACTAACACACACACATACACACACACATACACACACACACACACACACACACACACACACACACACACACCTGTATCTATCTTTATAAGTCTGTTCCAAGAAACCTTCAAGACAAGAAGGGGTGAACTTTCACTTTTTATTTCAAAAAAAAAATTTTTGAGAATTTCCGACATGTGTGCTGTGTCCACATTATTTCCATTCTTTCTTCTCCCCCACTCCAACTCCTGGGTATCTTTCCCTTCCCTCTCAAATTCATGAATCTTCTTTAGTTAGTGTTGTTTTACAACACACTCACACAAGCACACACTCACACATGCGAGCATGTGTGTATATATAATGTAAACACAACCCAGTCAGTCTATTTCCTGTTGCTCATGTGTGCATGTGTTTGAGACTGACTGGCCTCCTGAAAGTGGATAACCAACCTATCAGGGAGCTGGAGAGGACTGATTTTCCATCCCACAGAAGCCATAAGCTACATGTAGTTCATCTGGGGGTGAGCCCCCGTGAGAGCCCCCATCTGCACTGGCATGTCAAGAGCTCTGGTTGTTGTGCAGTTCTAGTTCAGGTGACCCTGTTTTTAAGGTTTCAAAGGTGCAGTTTTCCTGTCACAGACAGAAAACAACTGTCTTACAGCCAATGTCCTGGTTCTCTGTATTGCACAGCATTTCTTCTCTCTTTTCTACACTGTCCCCTGAGTTTTAGGGGTAGAGATTGTATTGTAGGTGTATCAACTGGGATTGGTCGCTGTGTGGTCACTTATTTACTATGTTTTGACCAATTGTGGATTTCTCTAATGGTCTCCATCTCCTGCAAAAAGACACCTCTTTGATGAGGGGTGAGAGCAACATTTGCCTGTGAATACAAAGGTGAGTATTTCAGATGGAGTTGGAGATTGTGCTTGGTTAGGAAAGTGGCAATAGCCAGACAGTGGTGGTGCACGCCTTTAATCCCGGCACTTGGGAGACAGAGGCAGGCGGATCTCTCTGAGTTCGAGGCCAGCCTGGTCTACAGAGTGAGTTCCAGGACAGGCTGCAAAGCTACACAGAGAAACCCTGTCTCAAAAAAGATAAAAGATAAAGGAAAAAGTAAAGTGGTAATAGTAGAATAGTAGGTTCTGCCCTAGGGCCAATGACCTTGCCCACCATATATAACCAGCTGTGTTTACAATGCAGATATGACTCCCTGCCTACTGAGTGGACCTTAAGTCCAGACAGCTGCCGGTAACCCCCAACATCCAAGGGCCCCTGCAGTGTACTGTTGTGGTGCAGGCACTTTACAGCTGGGTGGGTCTATTGATCACTTTTCTCTATTGGCAACTTGCCTAGCACCTTTGGACACTATGAGAACAGTCTTCAGAGAGAAAGTTTCAAGATCGATTCCCCCAAGACCTGTGTCCAAAGTATATGGTGTCGTGGACAACAAGGGTCTTACTTCTATAAGGGAAGAGAAATCTCTTCTTACATGCCACTAGGTTCATGACTGACATTCTTGCTACAAGTGACAAATAACAAGAGAAAACAACGTACATGTATCTACTTCTTTATGTAATACAGGAGCCTTCAGAAATGAGAACCCAAAGAAAGTCACATTTTTATACTTAGGTTTGGTGAGAAGTAGACAGTCATAAGAAATTGTGGTTGATTGATTTGTTTGTTTGCTTGTACACATGATCTCCCTAGGTAGCCCTTGCTATCCTGGAACTCACTCTGTAGACCAGGCTGGCCTAGACTCACAGAGATCCACCTGCCTCTACCTCCTGAGTGCTGGGATTAAAGGTGTGCTCCACCATGCCCAGAAACTGTGATTAGGCAAGGAGTTATGATAGGGTGGTCAGCCTAGGATGAGCTTAGCAAGGACTGTCTGTTCGGATTCTTCTCTTCATCGCTGTGTCTTCAGAAACAAGGCTGTGACTTTCTTCCAGGCATAAGGAGGCACCTAGCAAATTAAGGTCACATCTCCTGCTTCAGAGGAAGAATGAGCAGAGGTTAGAAAAGTCATCCCGCTCCATGGTTTCCTCAACTGCTAAGGTGCTGGGTTTAGGAATACTGCGTTGTGAGATAGATTGCTTTATCAATTACAGGTGCTAAATTTGGATCTTCATCATGAATATGAAAGGCATTACTTTGAAAAGATCTCTACCAACTTCTCAGAAAATGCCCCTAAAAACAGGTCAGGGCTAACTTCAGGGTGCCCTTGTGTAAAACCGGCACAGATGGTGTTTGAATTTGCACGTAATTGGGATGCGCGAGTGTGTATCTACAGCAACAAGGTGTGCGGAACTCATGATTCCCCAGATTTAGACCACAGGAGAGTAGGATGTGACTGTTATGCTAATGATCTCATTAATACCATGAATACAATTAACAAATGAAGTCAATTATCACCAGCAAGCATTCACTACGAAGAGATAAGTTGCTGTCCTCCATCCGCGGGAGAAACTATTCAGCTGGACTTTCTGAAGACTATCTTTCCATCTTTGCTCATTTATTACCACTAAATGGATAACTGCTTGGGAGTGTGGGCTCAGCTCATTACCTATATATATTACCTTTATTAGAATTTGACCTTGTGTACATTTCAGTTAGACGAACCTCACAAAATATCACTTCTATTTATAACATAGCCTCATCTGCCAGGTCCACGGGAGAAAGCCTAATTGGAAAGAATAAAAGGTTACCTTTGCATGTAAACTGCACATCCATTTGCTCATCGATTTTATTTCATTCTAATTACCAGCAGTTGTGCATCTCCTGGTAGCCTGGATAGAGTTGTTTTTCCTCCCAATAACTCTCACAGAACAGAGCCCTAATGACCAGATCAGCATGGGGAAGCTGTGGCCTCCAGGGAAAGTTTATGGGTGCTGTCAAAAATTCTCAGAACTCAGATTTCAACTTCCATAAAACTGTAGTTCTGGGGGTCAAAGGTCACTGTCAGTGTCATAAGACATGCATATTCTAGACTGAAGTAATGTTCCTACCAGAACTCCAAAATCAAATGCATAAGGCATCCTATCACAAAGCAGCTTTCTCCCCATCCGTCAGAAATGAAATCCTAGAAGAAAAAGATGAAGTCTGTATCTGCCAGGAGACATGCCGGTTACAAGTGCTCACCGTCAGTGGCACACCCTTGCTGGCCCTTCCAGCCCGGCTCACCTCTTCTCCAGGCTACCGAGCCTCCCTTTGCACTCATCCATTATCCCAGGCTGCTCTAACATGCTGCGTGGCTTAAACGACAAACACCTATGTTCTCACTTTGATGTTTTGATGGCTTGTCATCTGCTATAGTTTGGATCTGAAATACTCTCCCAAAGATTTGTTGTGTGACGTCCTGGGGAGCAGTGGAAATTTTAGGAGGTGACACCAGGTGGAAGGGAGTTGAACTATTGTAGGTGAGCCCCCTTGGGGGTTACTCCTGTCTCACTCTCTGTCTCTGTCTCTCTGTCTCTGTCTACAGATTAGGATATAGCTCTCCACCATGATGACAATGGACTGAACCTCTGAAGGGGCCAATGCTTTCTCTTATAAGAGTTGCCGTGGTCATGGTGTCTCTTCACACCCAATAGAACAGTGGCTAAGATACTGCCTCAATGACCTGATGCTGGGACAAAACTTTCACCATTAGACCTGTACCTCACTGGACTAAAAGAGGATCATAGACTAATAATAGAAAATAAGGGAAGGGAGAAAAAAATAACAAATTCTGTCATTTTTTCCATGAATGCTAAAACCTTAAGCCATAGCAATGTACTCACTTTTCAAACTACGCCAAGCATGGTGTCTTACACAAATGGGGGTACTCAACATACCTTGAATTACCCAAAGGATTTGGATTCCTTTCACACACACATGCTGAGCAAAACCTGCTGTCTCTATTGTTGTGCACATCACTAAATATATACAGGGCCAGCACTAGAACACATTGATATAATCTCAGAGCTTAGGAGGCTGAAGCAGGAAGATCAGGAATTCAGAGTCAGCCTGTGCTACATGGGGAACCATTGTTTCAAATAAATAAATAAGACAGTCACGGAATACATTCAGCTCTTCCGAACCGTCTCCCACATTGCAAACATTTTAGATAATAGAATGCAAGATATGTTTAGCGTGGCTAGAGCCAGAAATTACTCTAGGGTTTCATAGAAGCACAGCTAACGTGACACATGGCACACAGGTTTGTTCTCTAGAATACCCACCATGTTTCCATTTGCTGTGTTTCCTAATAGCTTATATGTCAAACAGGGAAAATGTTTTGCTTTCGATGTGCGATATCGAAAGCCTTTCTATTTTGAAACTGCATCTCTCTTTAACTAGAGGAACTGACTGGAGGAATGAACACGTTAGCTGGGTCAGAGCAAGGGCTTGCCCCCAAGGCACAGGCTCGAGTGTCTGCCCAGAGGAGAGATGAAGAGAGATGGAGAAGGTGGCCAGTCAAAGAGCAAGCAAGACCTAGCTAACTGTGCTCCATTTAGGTGTCCCTGTAGGCTTTCCTCTAAAGACTGCTGTTATGTTTCCTGATCTTCCCAATGTCTATGTTGCTGCAAGGAAAAGATTCAATTCCCCCCCAAATCAGCTCACAAAGTGGGTTCTGTTCAAATGATTCACCCCAGGGACTGGAGAAATGACTCAGTAGTTTAGAGCACTGTTGTTCCTGCAGAGGACCTGGGTTAAATTCCCAGCACCCACATGGTGGCTCACAGCCATCTATAACCCCAGTTCCATGGAATCCGAGGCCTGCTTTTGGCCGCTGTGGGTACATGCATACATGCAGGTGAAACATTCATAAATATAAAATAATAAGTCTTTAAAATATATATTAAGATTCACCCCTTGCGGAATCTATGGAAGAATGGACTGGAATGGGAGGGAAAAGCAGGAAGTCAGAGGTGAGCAAGGCTTTGTGTGGAACCTTCTCTCTGCAGCACAGGTTCCTGATTGTTGTACGAGTTTCTCCACTAAGGTTTCTGGTCTCCCATTTCCTCTGTGTGACTTACGCTCGCACTATTCAGAGATTTGTCTCTGGGACCATCGGCATTGCTGTCACTTCAAATTTTGTTCAAAATGCAGGATCTAGAGGTCAGGATAGCTCTGTTAAATCAAGATTCACACCATGGATCTTTAGTAAGGTATCAAATGAAGGGAGAGTGAGGGAGAGGGGTTGACGGAGGGGTTGATAGAGGGAGATGGGATGTGGACAGCCTGCCTAGCTTAGCAGAAACATCACTGCTGAGGCCAGATGCCTCCTGACTGAATTCTGGTGAGGTGGATGGGCCGAAGGGCCTAGGTGTGAGAAGGTGGGTAAGGTAGCCAAGCCAGCGGCTCTGTGCATTTGAAATGCGTTTCTCGGCTACATCAAGTCTATATCTATTTAAGTGTTCAGCTCCCTGAAGGGCCTACACCGTGGGCTGATTCCTGTCACCTCTATACTTGTCTCCTGGAATGAGACATTCTCACCTCTCAGGTGATTAGAAACGTCAGCTGTCATTAGCAGAGTGAATGTTTGGTCCTTTTTGAGACTGTTGTCACACAGAACTGCCAAGTGCATATAAAGCAGAGTTAAGGGAACTCTAATTCTCACCGGTTCCATGATCCAATAATGAGCTCCCACGGCCTTTCTTCTGAACCCGTGCAAGGCAGCAGTTCTGCTAATGCTTCAGCCCCGGGTGGTGGTCTCCACACCTGCCTGTACAACAGAGCTGCATGTCATTTTCTCCTCAGGGCTTAAATCAGACTTGAGAAGGCAGCCTGTGGGTAGCTAATTAATAGATTTTTTTTCTTTTCTTTTTTTCTTTTTTTTTTTTTAACAGTTGTATGTACTTGCCATTATTCTGACTAAGTTTTCAAGCCAATTAAAAATAAGACCTGAATCTTAGCAAGCATTGTTTCCTGCCCACAAATTACTAACCGGGGAAGCCCCAAGCAAGTTCTTGGGTTGACGTTTGCCAAAAAGAACATAGGGGAAAGGTTTCAGGCTCAAGGAAAAGACACAAAATAGGTTCATATTTTCACTCTCCATTGTCTTATAAGCTCTCCCCCGCCTTCCTCTCCCCCACCCCCATGCTTGTCCCCTGGAATGAGACATTCTCACCTCTCAGGTGATTAGAAGTGTCAACTGTAATTAGCAGAGTGAATGTGTGGTCCTTTTTGAGACTTGTCACACAGAACTGCCAAGTGCATATAAATCTCTCTCTCCCTCCCTCCCTCCCTCTCTTCCTCTCTCTCTCATTCTCTCTCCTTCCCTCCCTCCCTTCCCCTCTTCCCTTCCCCTCCCCAGTTTTCAGCACACAGGAATTTCTGCTTCTCATCCACTGACAGAAACACAGAGATCCTCCAGCAGTGGGTTGGAGATTTCTGTAGAAACCCATTCACTTCATGTCCTGCCAGCAAAAATGAATTCAGTAGGACCTGTGTCCTGGAGTCACTAAGCCTGCATCCTTCTCCCAGCTGGTAGGGCTCCTGCCACGTGCGGCCCTCCTAGTTAATTCCTCCTGGCCATTCCTTTCAGTTAAAATAGTTTTACATCTGATGAAGACGGATGAGGGCTGGGATCGTCTCCATGATGTCGTGTTACAGAGACATAAATAAAACAGAGGGAAGGAGAATTTGAACAAAACTAAACCACTAAAACAGGAGCAGAGAACAGCATCTTCCCATAGATTCTTCTCAGACCGTGTGCACCTACCCAATGGACGTCCAGACGTGTCGAGAGACAGGGACTTGATCCAAGTAGGCCAATCACAAAGCTTCATCCTTCGGTCTCTGTGACTGGTTCAGGGATAAACAAATGATTCAGATCTGGACAATTGGAACTCCAGCCTGGGTTTCCTTCCAGATTAAGCCAAGGGAGAAGAAGGACCTTTCTCTGTGGGCTTTGGGGAAGGGGTAAGTATAGGATGCTGGGCGGCAGCTGCTGTAACTAGACAAAGCGGCTAATCTGAGCAAACACACCGATGCTCAGAGACACTGGAACAAGCAGTTTGCAGTGCTGCGGCGTTGGATTTCTTGGTTCCAGCTATTCCTAATGCCAGGTCTACCTTGCCCTCCCTCCCCTGATGCCTTAACCAGTAAGTCATGCTCTGTCGTCCCTCGTTCAGGTTCAGTTTATTTCACTTACCAAGGAAAGTCGTATTCAGTTCTCTCTACTACATCTGGCTTTTCCTCAGCAAGCCTCCTTAATTAAGCAGCATGCCTAAGAAACGGGTAAAGCTGAAAGACTATAAAGATCTATACTAGTCCTAACACAACTGGAGAAGTACTTTGGGGAATAAAAATGGAAAGGAAGTGGGAAGAAACAACTGTGAAGTACTCTCCGCCGAGATCAAGCTGCCGTTTTTCCACAGACCTTTGTTATTAATGGGATACTGTAAGCCGGAAGATAGAGGTGAGCAATGAAGCTGGGAGAAGCCGTCCTGAAAGACAGCCCACACACTCTTCCTGGCTGTGTACCTTGACAAAATAATCTAAAAGCCCGTCCCCAGCTTTCATAACAAATCCTCACATTTAAAAATGGCAAACTGTCTAAACCAATAGTCAGCCATGACATCCATCATGGGACCCTGGGCAGTTTCAAAAACTGAGGTAACCAAGGAAACTGCCGCTGCATTGCAATAGCTGGATATCTCGTGGGCAGAAAGCCTCTTCATGGGTAAACATGCTGGAGGCTGCAGACAGGCTAAGGAACCAGGGCACTCTGTCATTCAGATCCTCAAAGATCTAGGCTTCATTGTAATGTCATTTACATTGGGATTTTGATCCCTTCTCTTGTGGGCTCTTCTGAGGGATCATGAAAAAGAAATACTTCAAAAGAGAGTCTTTTCCACCATAATTTGGGAGGGGAAAAGGCATTACTTTACCTAATAAACATAAAACCTACTTCACGTATGATCATAAAACTTGTTCAAACTCAGCACTGGAGAATCTCCTATAACTATCCCCTGCACTTGAGGAGCAGCCCACTCCTGGCTCTCTTTGAAATACATTTTGCTGCTGTGGGACAATGGTCTTGTACCCTGTAAAGATTTGTCATTTATATTGGTTTCATAAAACGTTGATTGACAAGTAGCCAGGTAGGAAGTATAGGCAGGGTGACCAGAACAGGAGAATTCTGGGAAGAGGAAAGGCTCAGTCTGCAGTCACCAGCCAGACGCAGAGGAAGCAAAATGAGAACGCCTCGCTAATAAAAGGTACCAAGTCACATGGCTAACACAGACAAGAATTATGGGTTAATGTAAGATGTAAGAGTAAATAAGAAGCCAGGTTTAATAGAACAATCAGTTTATAATTAATGTAGACCTCTGTGTGTTTCTTTGGGACCAAATGGCTGAGGGACCGGGTAGGACATAAATTTCTGTCAACAAATGGTGCCAATGTGGAGAACTACATCCACATAAAACTTGAGAGAGCTTGGGAAGTAATTCTAGACACAAAAGAACAAAGTTAAGCATGGCTTCTTGGTAGCAGCATTTTCTCAGGTGGGCTCTGTTTGTTGGAGGCAAGCATGTCTCATTTAAGAGAGGCTTCCTGACTCAGCTTTAGCTGCAAAAAACCTTGCAGCTCTTTTAAGAGACCCCGCCACCAAACACTTAAATGGTGTTTATGAACAGCTGACAACATGCTTCTTGGTGATGGCAGGAACCTTGAAACTCCATAGAGTTGTAGCAATGAACATGGCCCACGCCAGTACCTCTACCATGAAGTTAGACTCTCAGAAAGCTAAGGAATGGGGTGGATCCAGCCGTCAAATCCACAGCTTTAATTCTAGCCATATTGCTTAGCAAATCAAAGACTCATGTGGTCAGAAAAAGAGAAATATACAGTATAGATAGATTTAGATGTAAAAAACCTCTAAACGGTTTACAGTGTGCTTAAAAATATGTGTAGGCTTGGGAGAGAAAAGAAAAAGGATAAAGTCCTTTTTTAAAAAGAAGAAGAGAGAAGTTGGATGTGGTGGCACACACCTTTAATTCCAGCACTTGTGAGGCAGAGGCAGGCAGATCTCTGTGAGTTCAAGGACATCCTGATCTACAGAATGAGTTCCAGGACAGCCATAGACAAAGAAACTCTGTCTCAAAAAACAAAAATTAAAAATAAAAAAATAAAAGAAATAGAGTTTAAAATAAAACCACATAAAGGTGGAAAATACACAGAGAATCTGGATACTGTATGTTATTGTGTTGTCTTTGAATTGTTTGATGGCTGAGGAGGGAACAACAGCTGCTTAAAGACATTTGATTATAAATGCTGCTGGATTAATCCAACATATATATTATGAAAATGCCTTGACTTCAAAATTTAAGTCAAAAGATATGTTACTTTGGAGACAAGGTTTTACTTTTGTTTCCACGGAAAATGAGAGGCTGTGGATTCATTATGAGTTAAGAAAAATCAGGTTGGAATAAGGAAGACCCCCTGAAAAAATTTTCTATAGGAGCAGATGGCCCAGATGATCCAACATTTCAGAGGACCATTGTTGGAGTTTCCTCTGAGTTCTACATTCAGAACAGTCTCAAGACTTCTTGCTAAGATGATCAAGCCTCACAGATTATTCCAGTCAGGATTTGACCATAACCCTGAATTTTCTTAAGGTCCTCATAAGATTATCAGCACCCCCAATCAGCAGGAAGTAGCCTAGAAAACTACACCCACATTCCCAAAAAAATGAATTATGGATGTTTATCTTTGTTTAGAGTATTGGTTACAAGTTGTTATGAATAATGGTCAGGGAAAAAAAACCTTAAAAAGGAGATTAGATTCGAGTTCTTGTTTTGAAAAAAGGGGGGAGTGCTGTGGGACAATAGTCATGTACCCTGTAAAGATTTGTCACTTGTGTTGGTTTCATAAAATGCTGATTGGCCAGTAGCCAGCCAGGAAGTATAAGTGGGGCAACCAGAATAGAAGAATTCTGGGAAGAGGAAAGGCTTGGTCTGCAGTCGTAACCCAGACACAGAGGAAGCAAGATGAGAACGCCTCGCTGATAAAAGGTACCAAGCCACATGGCTAACATAGGCAAGAATTATGGGCTAATTTAAGATGTAAGAATTAATAAGAAGCCTGAGCTAATAGACCAGCCAGCTTATAATTAATGTAGACCTATGTGTGTTTCTTTTGGACTAAATGGGTGGGATAGAAACCTCTGTAAACATTTTGCTTTGATTTTTCTTTGCTAAATAAACTTGCATTTATAATGCCTGTCTCTCAACTGAATTCTTTATTTCAAAAAGACAAGAACTGGGAGACTCCATTTGGTAGCTCTTGGCCAATAGAAAATAAGGTGGACCAATGTCAAAAATTAACTATAGAGCTCAGTCTCACCTTTCCGGGAGAGGATTTTCTCTTCTTAACAAAGATGTTTTATAAGGGGGGGACAAGAAAAAGGGACACCTGGGTGTTCCCTAAACCCTTTGAAGGCTAACTTCATAATTACACACAGAATCTCCAAGTACATACCCCCCAAATTCTCCCATAAACCAATAAAGATGTTTAAAGAAAATTCTTGTCCTGCGCTTGTATCACCAGCTGTCTCCCAGGGTCATTGTACATTCTTCAGAAATGAAGACTTCATCTGCTGGAGGAGCTTCATCTTGGCCATCTTAACTGACCTTTGTATCTTTAGAACCTGATACCAGATTACCTCTTGCTGAGTAAAAGCTTTTTCAAAGCTAATGGAGACCGTACTGTTGGGCGGGTGCTACTGTGGTGGTCAACCTGATCCTCCTGCTGGAAAACGGCTTCAGTGTTGTGAGTTTCCAACCTAGAATGGGTCTGGCACAGGCCTATCTGCCTCCAGACAGACCCAGTCCCTGGAGGCAGGAGGCACTGGAGCCACAGAAGATGAAAGTACTGGCTAGGGGTCCTCATTATTGAGGTGGTCTGGCACCTCCGGGACCACAGGGCCTCCCACTAGTGACTTTTCTTATGACCATTTAGAGAGGTTGCCATGCTAATACACAGTGAGCATTCCAGGTGTCAATTTCTGGGCAATGCACAGAACAATGTACAGAACAGTCTTAGTGGGCAGATGTGGCCCAGCTGCCTTGGTGAACAAGCAGAAGAGGGCTAGGCTCCCATGACAAAGTCTAAGATTTTCCAAACATCCATCTTAGTTTATGCATGGCTTCTGCCATTAGCTCTTTCTTCTGACATCCTAAAATAAAAAGAAACAAATTCCAGAAAGCTCAAAGGTTAATAAAGACACCAGATGCTCTACCAAGAACCCTGAAGTGGGGATCCAAGGAGAAGATCTGGTAATACACAAGGAATCTTCAGAGTTCTGGTCTACTCCCAGGGAGACAGAAGGCTCTCCTGTCTGTCCCAATGCTACCCAAAAGGCTAGCGTTTAAAAAGTGAATTTTTGCCCACTTTGGACAGTAAAACAGTGTTTATGGTTCTTTTATTCGGAGTTTTGTATAGGCTTGGACTGATTCAAAAAAAATTGAGGGAGCAATTTTAAAATAAAAGACAAAAATAAATTTTCCTTCAGGCAAAGGTAGTTGGCAGAGTGCTTTGCCTAGCACACACAAAGGCCTGGGTTTGATTTCTAGTACCACATAAACCAGGTATGCCTGTAATCCCAGTACTTGGGAGGTAGAGAAATTCAATGTCACTTTCCATTTCAAAAGTTCAAAGCCAGCCTAAGATACATATAAATACATGAGTAAATCATTGCTTTGAAGATGGCTTGCTGCTAATCTGCAGGCTACAAGAAGTGAAGCCAGGCATCGCAGCATACACCTGGCATCGCAGCAGCCAGGAAGCAGAGGCCGCGGGATTGCTAGGAGTTTGAGGCCAGCCTAGGTTACACGGTGAGGCCTAGTCACAAGAAAAGAAAGAGGTGGTGGCAGCCCAGACTAAATCTGTGGAAGTAAATACAGAGGAGAAACTGAGAGAGGAATTTCTGATTGAAAACAAAAGAATACAGATAGGAGGGTGGGGGGAAGACGAGGAAGACACTGTAATATTGAGTTTAAGGCAGGTGGGTCAAGAAGAGGACAGAGAGAGTTAGATACCATGATGAATACCTGTAATCCTAGCACTTGGGAGACTGGGGCATGACTACAAGTTCAGACTGGCCCAAGCAACACAGTAGGACCCTAGAGAGAGAGAGAGAGAGAGAGAGAGAGAGAGAGAGAGAGAGAGAGAGAGAGGAAAGACTCTATTTTTGAGTTGGCCAACTTCTGGGCATGAGGTCTGCCCTGGTATAGTTGATATACCCAGTGACACTCCATTGTAGAAAACCAATTTTCCCTTTCTTAGCAGTTACCATTTGAAAATGGCCTCTTGCGTTCACCTCCCCTTCTCCGTGCTGGGATGTTGTCTGGTTTGAACCTGTGCAGGTTTTGTACGTTCTGGGGGTGGTGGGAGAAGAACGAGAATGAAGGTAGGGGTTATGTGGACAGAGCTGAGGAAAGGGAAGGTGTATGTTCAAAATACAGTGTATGAAAAACAAATGAAAGAAAGAAAGTAAATTAATGAAAAGGGGGAGGGAGGGAGGGAGGGAGGGAGGGAGGGAGGGAATGGGAAGAGGAAGGGGAAATAGGTCAAACATAGTTCCTATTAGCCTACAGGCAGAGAGGCCAGAAGGCAGTCTGGTTGGTGAGTGAGAGACAGGTCCCACCTGGGAAGTCCTAAAGACTTGGAAGGAAGAAGGGAAGAGAAGTTGGGCTTGCCTGGAGATGGCCGAGGGGAGAAGCATCCACAGGGAAGACTTCCACATTCGATCTACATTGTCTCCTGGTCTAAGCTATTCTCGGACAAATTCCATTCCTCATGGGCATTTCTTGTCGGATTTCATCTCATTTTTATGTTGCTGGTGCAAACGCCAAGTACTCCTCCTAACAAATGGCTCTCTTCATCTCTTTTTATCACCCAAACAAATCCAAGGGCTCATAATTAGCAAGGTTTACATAACAGGTATAATTTCTTGATAATAAAGCGGGCCCATTACAGTTGTTTTTCTTAATGGAGCATTTTGTGCTTGAGACAAACAGCAGGCATTAACCAAAGATATCTGCTTGGCAATAATACTTAGCTGTGATGGTGAACAGCTTGCTACTCTCTTGAAGCTAATCATAATTCTAAAACAAAATAAAAACATTAGGAGATTAATAAAAGCCATTTTATCAGGCCAGGCTCATTCTTCTTTAGTGTCTTGTTTGTCACACAAGGGAAACCCACTTTATTACATGGGTAGCAGTGCATTTATGACAGGCACTTGAAAAATGAGTCTGTCGCTCCTTCTGAAATTCTGTTTCTTAGTCATAAGCCATGTCGTCATCAGAAACACACTTTACAAGGAAAAGGAAAAATGACCACATGCCTTAAATGTCTTGTTCTTGGTAATATAAGCCCCGGTGGGTGCGTCTGTTAGAATTCAGACTATTGACATGTGACTTGTGTTAAATCATAAGTCAGCACTGTAGCCGTATGAGATCTAAATAAGCAAATGAGAGGGGGCTTCAATCACTCAGCATTTTATAGAGTTGAACATATTGTCTCAAGGGGACAAGGCTACTTCTACTTCAGTTCCTCTGTTGTCAATGATTGAAAATGATTGGGTAAATGGTTGGTCTTGTTAATTGCTCATCCCCATCTTACTCTCCCAGGAAATTCAGAACTTCAGCATGCTGCAAAGATTCTGCCCCACCCCAACTTCCCCCTAAACAAATATTTCAAGAGACAGTGGATACAGCAAAAACTACCCATCTAAATCCATTCTTTTACTCCAATATCTAAAGGTGAACCCGAGACCAGCTGCTCACCCAGTCAAGTCCATTTCCCACTGCTGAAGCAAGGGAGAGACAGGCAACCCCTCACCATGGGCAGGGAGCAGGAATAGGCACTTTTGGATCAAGGCTTTTAAAAGACAGGCATGAGGTTGGGAATGAAGCTTAACAGTAGAGTTTGCCTAGCATGGGTAAGACCCCGGACTCAATCCCCACCACTGCAAATAAAAAGGCAGAGGAGGAGGATGTGGGGAACAGCAGCAGCATCTCTCATCCACTGGCTGGATACAGATGATAACTGGGTCCCTGGGAACTGTGGAGTCCCAATATGAAAGTCTCCTGGACCCCTAAATCATTACACAGAGAATAAACCAACCACTGGCCCCTTGTAAACAAAATAGAGGTTCCTGATATGTTGAGCCGTTAAACACTTGGGACAGATGGGCTGCAACAGGCCACCCTCTGTAATGTTTCAGAGGCCGCCTCATAAATAACAAAGCAATGCAAACATGTCATCATGTCTTTCTGTTTCAATGAGAGGCACCCTAATATCTGCCATCTGCTGGACTTCCCCTCGGGTGGCCTCTACCGCCACTTCTGAGATCATCAGGGATTGTTACCATGGTTGTGGATACCCCTGCCCCCATGGGCACTTCCACTGCATCCAGGTCCTGACACCCCACCCTTCTGAATGCAGCTGCCTCTTCAACTGGATCCCTCAAAATCTCAAAATGGAGCTAGAGAGATGGTCAGCAGTGAAGAGCAATGTTTGTTCTTCCAGAAGCCTGGGGTTCTAGTTCCACCCACTAGTGTTTCAAACATCTCTAATTCCAGTTCCAAGGGATCTGACACCCCCTTCTGGCCTCTACAGACACTGCACGCACAGTGCAGATAATACACAAAGGCAAAACAACTGTGTACATAAAAAAAATCTAATTGCTTTAATCTTTAAATGCCTCCAAGTGTGTAGTGAAGTTGACAAGCATTTCTTTCTCCATTTGATGCAACATTCATTTGACTTTAGCAATGAAAGTAAGACAAAACTCAATCAATGGTGGTTTAGGCAATAAAAGCCTTTCTTTTTCTCAATTTACCAAGTGTAGATTTCTGGGGAGATGGCTCAGCTAATAAAGTGCTTGCCACAAAAGTATGAATACCTGAATTCAGATACCCAGTACCCACACGAAAAGCCAGACATGGCGGCCTGTGCCTGCAACCCCAGGGTGGGGAAAGTAGAGATAGGCAGATTCTTGGAACTCAATGGCCAGACCGCTCTCAGTTCAGTGAGAGCGCTGAGTCAAATAATAAGGTGAAAACAATTAAGGAAGGCACCTAGTGTTGACCTCTGTTGAGCTCGCACACACTCACACATAAACAGCAGCGTAGAACACAGATCTCCAGGAGTGGTATAGTAGCTCCACACCCCAGCAGTCACACAACGTCTCTGTGTCTTCTCTGACTCTCTTGTCTCTCAGCTTTGCATTCTTGTCCATGCATCTTCATGCCACATCAATGGGACCCGAAAATATATTTTTCCCAGAAGCCCACTCACACAGATTTCTCCAAACACAGTGTTGAGCAGAACCAGTTCATGGGGTCATCCTAGCTCTGAAGATTTCAGGAGACTATGTCAAAAGAATGAGATGAAGGCTAATGACTTTAGTCCCTGCAGTTGAGCATAAATAAGTCTACTAGGTGCATATAAATGTGTTTGCACAAAAGAAGAGAATGGCTATTGAAAGTAAGGTCAACAAGTTGCATCTGCCACAGACCCACATTCCACTGCCACCTTTCACAGAGAGAAGACAGGCTTCCATCTTCTACAAGAGACAGCAGGCATAAGGTGAAGGGCATCTGTACCCATGTTACACACACCCAGACACACATATGTACATACAACATGCACACTCAGGTATGCACACACATACACATGCATACATATGCCACACACACATGTGCATGCACACACACACACCTATCCCATGATAGTCATTGCTTGGGCTCAAGTCACAATTTACTAGTCACATCACTTCTCATTTTGTTTTGACAGAATCACATGACTAGACTTCGAATCAACAAATGTCATGTGATGCGTACACAAGACTGTGGGAATTGTTAGAAAAATTATTGTCCCAGAAATTACATATATCCTCATGCCTTCCAGACAGAAAGTGCTGTAAGGGTCCAAACTGTATTAGCAGTAATAAGGACGAACAGATTATCTCTTCGATATTAACTGCATTTAAGTGCAAAAAGTAGACTGCTCATTGGAAATGGTGTGTTAATATTCTGAGTGGGAAAAGTCTAAGTCATCCACAACTTCAAAGAAAAACATCTCCCAGGGTGAATTAAATTAATCATAAAAGGGAAAATGCCCACAGAGTTAAATGCATTTTTTTAGACTCAGTAGTTTTCCTCCTGCCTATTTTAATGACATTCCAGAATGATGGACTCGGAGCAACCTGAGATGAGGCTTTCTGATTGCCCAAATTCCCTTCTTAGGGCAGTTCAGGGGCCTTAGTGATAAGAGGCAGTGCAAGGACTGTGTTCCCGTGAGTGATTCTACAGCTCACCTCAATCAAGGAAGAGGCAAGGGAGATGTCTTTGGGGCTTCAGTTTAGCCTGGCAATTTCTACTCCACAGAACTGCCCCTGGAGCTGACGGGGAGCTAGTTAAATGGGTGATAACAAAGATGAGGAGAGACAAATGCACACAACGCAGCCCAGCGAATTTAGAGGGATGTGCTTCTGCTCCATGGCTACTGGGAGATTCAAATTTCTTCAAGCCTCCTCCTTCCCTCCCTCCCTTACGGCTTCCCTCCCTCCCTCCAAACTCCCTCATGGGTCCCCAATTAAAGAGCTGCTGTGGCAGGTGGGAATAGGAGTTGGACGTAAAGAAAATAGAAAAAGGAAGATGAAATGAACAGCTCCTCAAAGGGGAGCCAGGGTGTTCTCTTAGTGGCCACGTCAACTAAGACAGCTGGTTGGGTCAAGAAAGAGAATAGTTTAGGTGATTCTTTTTTAAGTTTTTCGTGCTATACATCCTATACTTAGTCATATCCCTCCCCTGCTATCTTCTCTCGTGCCCCTCCCTCTCCCAGGGAACCCCTTCTCAACAAGCCCCCACGACACTTCCATGACTTGTGTGCACTAATTAGGGTTGCCTGTATGAGCGTGAGTTGGGGGTTATTGGCTACACCACAGAGAAATATGACTCCCTCTCTTAGTTAGGGTTTCTGTCGCTGTGAAGAGACACCATGACCACGCAACTCTTTTTTGTTTGTTTGTTTGTTTAAAGATTTATTTATTTTATTACTTTGTTTACATGTATGCCTGCAGGCCAGAAGAGGGCACCAGATCTCATTACAGATGGTTGTGAGCCACCATGTGGTTGCTGGGAATTGAACTCAGGACCTCTGGAAGAACAATCAGTGCTCTTAACCTCTGAGCCATCTCTCCAGCCCTGACCACGCAACTCTTAAAAAGGAAAAGAGTTCGTTGGGGCTGGCTTACGGTTCAGAGGCTTAGTCTGTTATCATCATGGCAGATCATGGCAGCGTGCAGGCAGACGTGGTGCTGGAGGAGCTGAGAGTTCTACATCTTGATCCTCAGGCAGCAGCAAGAGACTGTGTGCCACACTGAGCTGGGCTTGAGCATATGAGACCTCAAAACTCGCCCCCACAGCGACACACATCTTCCAACAAGGCCACACCTACTCCAGCAAGGCCACAGCTCCTAATAGTGCCATTCCCTATAGGCCAAGCATTCAAATGCACGCATCTGTAGGACTCATTCCTATTCAAACCACCACGTTTCAATATATAGGACAAGGTGAGCCCCACCTGCCTCAGCCTCACAAGCCCTGAGACCGCAGCTGTGTGCAGGCTCCCACATAGCTCTTAGCTATTTCTATCATCACAGCTTGCGTGTTGGAGTGTGTCTAGGTCTGTTATTGTCCTCTAGAGCAGGACAGGCAACCATAGCAGAGCCAAATTCAGTTCAGCATCTGGTTTAGTATCACCCAAGAACAGTTTTGACATTGTTGATGACAATATTTTTGAATGTTATTTAAGTACTTGACATTTGGCCTTTCAACTTTTTTCAGTCTAAAATAGAGAAAAAAAATTCTTTTTTTTAAATTTAATTTAATTTTATTTTTTTGAGACAGGGTTTCACTGTATCCTTGGCTGTCCTGGAACTCATTTTATACACCAGACTGGCCTCAAACTCACAGAGATCCACCTCCCTCTGCCTTCCAAATGCTGAAATTAAAGACGTGAACCACTACTGCCTAGCAAGGAAAAAAATTAAAAAACATTACCTCCCACTCTGGGTACATCCTCCAGGGGCAGCAGCATCTTCTGTAGTATAAGCAAGCTCTAAGCTTTTGCCTTGGATCCAACATCGCCTAATGGTTAGATCAACAGAAGCAAGTTCTGAGAGCATTCTGAAACCAGGAACTGGGTTTCTTTTATTTATAAGCAAAGAGTCCAACCAGAACCCCCAGGAAACCCCCATGGTCAGGCACTGCCAGACTAGTCCAATCAAAGCCCCCACAAATCACCCCCTTGGTCAGTCAAGGCCAGCATGAAGCCTCATGAGACTTTCCCATGCTCATCTTTAAATCAAACAGGCCTGCATCTGTGTTTTGTTAGAATGTTGAGGCACTGGGTGCGAATTACACACTGATGAAAAAGTCCATGCATTTAGTAGGAAATTCAGAGAAAACTAATCTTATTCCTAAGGAGGGGTACAGGGTAAGTCATAATCCCCAGGTAAGTGACCGTCCTGATACTGTGCTAATGATCTCTGACAGCCTGAACCTGTTGGGTGAACCTGGAAAACATGGCCTCTCTCCTGTGAGATTCAAGACTGCTTTGTAATGTGGTTGATGGTAAAAACCGAGAGAAAGCCATGCTGATGAAATGATCTTTTTCACTGTGAATAACATCAGAGAGACAAGAATTTGCTTGGCACGTTTTCATGCCCATTTTGAACAACTTCAGAGGTGTAAGTTTCTGAGCCTTTGACAGAGAGACTCTAAGCTAATGCTTTTCATTGTCATCCTTGTCTGGAAGGCAATATCTCTGGGTCTCAAGGGTTTATTCTGCAGCCAACACACAGGCTGGATTGAAACCTTTCAAATCATTTTCTAACCCAAACTGTATTATATTTTTTTTGGCTCTTTTAACAGTTTGGGGATATAAAACCTTGACATGTAAACAAATATTGATGCCTCCTTTGAAACTTGGGAGAAAAAGTCAATAAATTAGATAGAGCTAAACATTTTGACCAGCTAGCTGGGCGTAATTAGCCTAATGCTATTGCACAGGTGAATTGTGGCCTTGTGTCATGTAGACAGCATCAGAGAGTAACTCTTCCTTCCTCCCTGTTGGGTGCTCTTTCAGAAGTCTTACTGCTCTAGTTAGTTCAGTGCAATTTATTTTTACTCTTGTTCATTAGCTTAGTTCTCAGGAGAAATGTTCATTGTTTAGCAACAATAAATTTTATTTCCCATGTGTAAGCCTGGTTACAAAGCTGATACAAATCCCTCCAAATCTTCCGTGCCACCTCATACACGTTTATTATTTTCTTCATCATTTTGTCACCAGCCAACCGTTCCACTGGTACACAGTCAATTTCAAAGTGATCTGTGTAAATTGAGAGTCACAGGTGTAGCGTAAAGCCTTGGGGACAAACATCTCACCTGGTCCTCTCTGCCGTGGGTGCTCTCTCTACCAAATCAGTCATGTAGCTACCCTGTTCAGACCTGGGCATTGGTTTCATTTAAGTGCTAACTTCAGAACACACCACCAAATCATGAGTAATCAACCAACAATTATTTATTTCTATTCATTTAATTCTTTCCTCAGGAGTTGCTCTGAGGAAAAGCAAAATAAAACCAGAATAAATGGCAATAGATGGGGCAGGAGGGAAGCAGTTTTCTTGTCAGCTTGGCACAAGCTAGAGTCATCTGAGAAGAAACACAATTGAGAAAAATACCTCCCTGTAAGCAAGTCTGTAGTACATTTTCTTGATTAATGATTGATATGGGAAGGCCCAACCCACGCTGGGCAGTGCCACCGCTGGCTGGTGGTCCTGGGTTACAAAGGAAAGCAGGCTGAGCAAGCCAGGGATAGCAAGCCAGTAAGCAGCATTCCTCCATGGTCTCTGCCTCCATTTGTGCCTCAGGTTCCTGCCTTGAGTTCCTGCCCTGACTTCCTTTATGGTGGACTGCAACTGTGAAGGGAAATTAACCCTTTCTTCCCCATGCTGCTTTTGGTCACAGTGTTTGTCTCAGCAATAGGAAAGTAAACCAGAACACAATTTAGGTGATTTTTTTATTTCAAAGTTAATTTAAACGTGGCTGAAAATCCAGAAGTTCTCATAGCTTCAAAAGAGAGTGTCGTACCCAGGGAAACAAAGCCACCCTCAACCAAAACAGACTAAAGTCAAGTCACACTAAAATTTCTCAGAACTAAGGTAGCCAGCATTGTTTTATTATCAGGAGGCATGTGTTCATGTGGATGCATGTATGTGGCTGTGGGTACACACTGACATGCGTCCACGGATGTGGAGGCCAAAGGTCAACCTTGGTTATATTTCCTCAGAAGCCACCCATCTTGCTTTTCCAGACAGGAGAGCTTTCTCACTGGCCTGGAACTTGCTGATTAAACTAGGTTAGCTGACCAGCAAGCCCAGTGATGCACAGGTATCAATCTCTCTTCCTCCCCACCCCTACCCTGGAATCCCAAGCCTGCATTAGCATATCTGGCTTTCACACCTTGGCTCAAGGACTCAAACAAGGTCCTCAGGCTTGTAAGACAAACAAGCCCTTTACTAACTAACATACTTCCCCAGCCCCTCAATTAACAATTCTTTTTAAGTTTCACAACTTATAATTTCAGGCAGGCCTGATAGCAGACGCCTTTAGTCCTGGTACTCCAGAAGCAGAAGCAGGTGGATCTCTGAGTTCAAGGCCAACCAGACCTACATAGTGAGCCCCTGTCTCAAAATTATAATAAAATTAATATCATTTTCCCACTTCTTCCCCCTCCATTCCAAATTTATGGTCTCCTCTCTTTGACATTGTTGTTACATATACATATAAACCAATAAATATATAACTGCAGCCTGCTGAGTCTACTCAGGGTTGCCTGGATACATGACCACTTGGTATTGGAAAGCCAAGCCCTGAGGAAATTGCTTGTGTCTTTTCAGCTAAGAGTAAGACCCCGTGAGATTCCCTCCATGTTGCGACGTCACTGGATTGGAGTTGTTCAGGTCTTGTTTAGACAGCCGTATGTTGCAATCTCATGGGTGTGGTTTCCCTGTCATAGAAAGCACGTCTCATGAAAGACTCCCTGGTCCTCCAGCTCTTACAGCCTTCCTGTCCATCCATCCCTTTTTCTTCTTCAATGTTCACTTAGGCACAGACAGGAGTTATATTGTAGATACCTGGAAGCTATAGAGAAAGTCGTGATTAACCCCGAGGAAGTTGTGGTCATAGATCCCTTCACATACACAGACATCAAAATCAACAAGAAAGCAAGTCCAGAGGAAAGGAGAGGCCTGATGTGGAATTCCCCTCTGTATGCTATGAATATGTGTTCTTACCATTGGTTATTAAAGATGCTGTTTCAATCAATGGCTTAGTAAAGTCAGGCAGGAAATCCAAACAGAGATGGAGAGAGAAAGAAGGTGGAGTCAGGGGATGCCATGTAGCTGCCAAAAGAGAAAAACACCAGCAGTCAGTCAGAACCTTACCACAACATTAATAGAAATGGGTTAAGGTTAAGTTAAGATGTAAGAGTTAGCTTAAATATGCCTAAGCCATTGGTCAAACAGTGTTGTAATTAATATGGTTTCTGTGCCATTATTCAGTTCTGGGTGGCTGGGAGACAAATGAGCAGTCTCTGTCACCTACAGAGGCCTATCTCTGTTCCCCTTTTCCATACATCGGGTTGTTCTAAAGAGGCACTGTGCCCCGTCCTTTGGTTATAGATTATTGAAATAAGGTTCCCCCATCCCCCTAAAAAATTGGCATTCCCCCAAGAATGTCACGTTGGAAAGAGGAAACAGCTGAAACCAGCCAGAGGAGGAAAGAGATTCACACAGTTCTGACAACTCGCCAGCCACCTAGAGCAGGATCTTGACAAGGACCACTTCCTATTACACACCTCTCGCCTCCATTCAAACTCAAACATATGACAAGATCCCAAGACAGACCTGGGGCATCACTGGACCTCTCTGTTCCTCTTCCCATTGTGACTGCATTGAATAAATCTACTTTCTCCACCTTCTGCTAATATGTATCCATTTAATCAGGCTATTGAGGATGTGGGGCCAAGGCAACATTGTTAGGGCTGCCAGAATCCAAGCTCTGACCATAACAATTCTGATATCAATGGAAGGATGAGTTATAATAAAAGATTAAGGCTGCCAACTCAAATGAGCCAAATACTACAACCAAAACCTTCACCAACACCAGCAGGTGCCTCTCAACCTTCCTAATGCTGCAACCCTTTAAAACAGTTCTTTATGTTGTGGTGACCCCAACCATAAATTACTTTCATTGATACTTCATAACTAAAATTCTGCTACTGTTATGAATCATATTGTAAATATCTGTATTTTCCAATGGTCTTAGGCATCCCCTGTAAAAAGGTTGTTCAACTCACCCAATGGATTTTGACCTACAGGTTGAGAACCCCTGATCGACACAAACAAAAATATAGTGTAAACTAAATAAAACCTTAAAATATAATATATTAAATTTCTATGCCAAATTAACCAGGATATTCAAGTGTTTTATTACATTTAGTTATTGGTTTGGAGTTTTGGGGGTGGGGGGTTGTGGGGGATGTTTTTTTGTTTTTTGTTGGATTTTGTTGTTGCTGTTGTTGTTTTTCAAGAAAGTTTCTCCGTATAACAACCCTGGCTGTTCTAGAACTCATTCTGTAGACCAGGCTGGCCTCAAAGAGATCCATCTGCCTCTGCCTCCCAAGTGTTGGGATTAAAGGCGTGCCCCACCACCGCCTGGCCTTGGTTTTTGTTTTGTTTTGTTTTTTATCTACCAGAATTTTGTCAGGTCTTCAGGCAAAGACCAAGAGAGAGAGAAGGGGGGGGGGAGGTTCCACTGTAATTAGCCTGTTCCTTCTGGGCCTGATTTGCCATGTCTCTTTTTAAAACTGGATCTTTTCAATCATTCTAGACGCAGAATAAATAGTTCAGCCCTCATCAATAAACACACTCTGATTTTCCACCTGCCTTTTCTGCCTCTTCAGGGTAGCTCAGGGGCAGCACAGGAAGGATGTTTGCCATCTTGCTTCAGATTCTCCAGCTCTGATGGGGTGACGGAGGCCTGGACTCCCTGGGCTAGTTTGCATGTTAAAGGTACTCCTGGCAGGTCCCTGGGCGAAGATCTGAACAGTTCCTCTCTATTGTGAGAAGGATGAACTCTCTTTGGTGACATGAATTGACAATAGGAAGCATATTCAACAAACTTCAATAGCCCTTTGAAATCTACTTTTTTTAAGTCAGAAAACCTGTATTAGAGAAAGCTTGGACCTAATGTATTTTTATTGTGTCCCTCTGCCTGGCTTCCCCTGCCACCCCTTGCCAACAGCATAAGACTTTTGTATGTGCCACTGCTTCTTAGTTCTGGAACACAAAGGCAGAAATCTCTGTGCCTATTTTTAAATTATTTTATCAGTTTCTTTTCCATTTCTGATTTTACTATTATATCACTCATTTATTTCCTATACAGAAAGGGCATTTTAAAGGGCATTTTCAGATAAAACACTTTATTATTATTAAGCATTGTAAAATTATTATTGCACATCACTTTTATTATGTAGCTCACTTTAAATGGGCCAGAATATTTTAATCATCCAAGGAAAGCCAGAGTTTATAGCTCAAAATTGAAAATATATCTACACATTTTTTCCATAAAATATGCATGCATGATTTTCAGCCCCATTTAACTAATGTGTTTTGGAAATATGTTATAATAGTAAATTCAACAAACCTCAGTCAAGGAAAAAAGTAATATAAAAAGTGTAATGAATAGCAATGTGATGGGCTTTTTTTTTCATTTTACAGGAGATCTTATTTTGAAATATGAATCATTTTACATAGATAACCTCTATATTTCCATGTCGTTTGTCTAAACGGTAGTCCGTATAACTCTGGGTGCAGACTTGAAAATTATAGCAGAGACTCAGACTATCAAAACAACATAAATTATCCACAATGCACTTGCAAAGAAAAAAACTGCAACTGGTAAAGAGTAACCAAAAAGAGTCGCTAGTGTGTACCGCCTAGGCACGCAGACCAGAAATGTAGCATATTTGTCCACTTGCCACTGGAAAGTATGCCTGTATTGCGTTGGTGATCTGAAAGCAGAAATTGTCAGGTCACTGAGCGATGTAGCTTTGCAATTACCTCCTGGGCAACACACAAAACATGCGGCGCTGTACATGAAAGGAACTTTCTCATAATTCAGTCACTTTTCTCAGACGTGCTGCCACATAAAGCGAAGTTTTGTTTTCTTGTTTCAGTGGTTCGGCGCTTTTATTGAAATCTGCCAATTGATAAAAAAGAAAAAATTCGATTCTAGTATAATCCCTTCGCTGGCAACAAATGCCAAGAGAAGCACCATTGTTAAACCCTGCGTGACCGCTTGTTGGGATTCGCTTGGGCAGTTGGAGCGCAGTGCAGGCAGAGACCAGGTTCTCACGGGAATCCCGGGCGTGTAGGTGGGCACCAGGCTGCTGCCTCCAGTCTGCTGGAGCATGGACCACAGGGTGAGCTGCTTTCCAAGCGGCCACAGACTTATTCCCAGAGCAGAGCTCACCGAGCAGAAAACAGCTGCGTTTTCCGACCGCTCCCTCTTCCAGCTGAAACACGGCCATGAGTGCCCACCTATGGATGAGTAGACAGCCTCGTACCTCTGGACAGGCTGAGTAAGAAATGTGTGGTGTCTGCTTTTCCTAGGATGGCACACGGTCTGAACACTGAACCTCGTTCTTCCAAATCAAAGTGAAGCCAGGTTCAGCTGATACTTGCGGTGGGGCTGTTTCCCTGCCTGTTCCCCTAAGCGCTTGAAAAGCTTCTCCAGCATTCTTGATTGATAAATGTGTGTGCAATAAAGAATGGACAGGATCTTATGGTGTTCACAGAGCAATCTGTGCACCATGAGTCCGGAGAGCGGCAGGAAGGCTCTGCATAGATCACAATGTCGTTCAGGGCCCCATAATCCCTTCCAAGCACCAAATTCAAATCCAATGCATTGGTGGATAAAGCTGTGGGCTTTCATGGGTTTACAGAATGTCAGTTACATCAAAGTCGACATCTGGGGCATGGATCGTCTCTGAAAGGCCTTGACTGCTATCTTTAACTCATACAAGAGCTTTAAAATATCATCCTGACTGGGTTGGAGGGCTTGCAACAATGAATCAAATGTTCCCTGTGTTCTGTGCACACTTGGGAGCCAAGTGTGGGTCCTCCAGACCAGGCTTCACCTGATACAACCTCAAGGCCAGAACCAAAGGAGAAAGTGGACAGGGACACAGAGACTGCCCAAGGTTATCTCTGTGCTCGGCCACCATCTCTCTCTAAGCTAGTTTGTTAGATGTACACACCTCTGTAAGGCAAAATTGGTTTGTAGCTTTTGCTTTGTTTTGTCAAAGAGTGCTGGCTAGTTTTATGCCAACTTGACACAACTATAGTGATATGAAGGAGGGGACCCTGACTGAAAAAAATTGCTTCCACGAGGTTCAGGCTGCAGGCAAGCCTGTAGAGCATTTTCTTCATTAGTGATTGATTGGGGAATGGTGTAGGAGGTCCTTCTGTATTTGCGTTGCTTTCATTGGTTAATAAAGGAACTGCTTTGGGCCTGGTGATAGGGCAGAACTTAGGTAGGCGGGGAGACAGAACTGAATTCTGGGAGGAAGAAAGTCAGAGAGAGCTGCCATGGAGCTGCCAAGGTCAGACATGCTGAATCTTTCCTGGTAAGCCACGACCTCATGGTGACATACAGATTGTTAGAAATGGGTTGAATCAAGATGTGAGAGTTAGCCAATAAGAGGCTAGAACTAATGGGCCAGGCAGTGTTTAAATTAATACAATTTCTGTGTGATTATTTCGGGGGTTAAGCTAGCTGGGCACACGGGACAAAAAGCAGGCCCTCTCTCCTTCAACAGGGGATTGTGGATGGTGCCACCTCTGGGCTGATGGTCCTGGGTTCTATAAGAAAGCAGGCAAGAGAGCCATGGGGAGCAAGCCAGTAAGCAGCACCCTCCATGTCCTCTGCATCAGCTCCTGTCTCCAGGTTCCTGCCCTGCTTGAGTTCCCTCCCCTTTCTGCTTTCAGTGATGATCTCTTCTATAGGAGTGTGAGTGAAATAAACCCTTTCCTCCCAAAGTTGCTTTTGGTCATGGTATTTCACCACAGCCATAAGATGGGGGAGGTTGTTTGTTTGGGGTGTGTGAGCTTGTTTGATTGGCTTCATTCAGTACTGGACTGAATCTAGAGCCTCACACATAACAGGTTAGCACTCTACCTCTGGGCTGCATTCTTACCCCATATTATGGTTTCCACTAGAGAAGGACAATTCCTGTGCACAGAAGAGCAGGTCTAATGCCCTGCTTTGCATGGTGGGGTGGTAACTGGAGTTCTCAGCTCAACCACATGCCATGAATATAATACACTGAATTTGCATAGCTCTTCCCTCGGTGGAGTTCCAAGAGCTGGGTCTCCTCGTTGGGATGCATATTATCATTTCCAGGAGCAGGAAGCTAGAGAGGTCACCATCTGAAACACCCTGAGGGAGTGGCGTAGGGAGAGTGGTGACACACCTTCCACCAGGCAGATTGGAAAGCACTTTCCTGGGCAGTGCAGAGCTTTGAAAGGTGGCTTTAGCCAGATTCTAAAGCAGGGTATTTGCTGACCACCCACAGGCACCTCGTTCTCACATAGTCCATCAGACAAACATGAAAGACATAAAGTTCCAGAACTGACTGACTCCCAGCCCGTACCTTTCCTATGTCCTTTGCCCAGTGCCGCTTCCCATTCAGCCCACTACTGACCACCACTCAAATGATTGTACCTAGCACCTAGCACCATCCCTTTCTTCAGTCCCTGTCACTCTGTTCTCCTTCCCAAGAGGCAGTAAGAAAGAAAAGGAGAAAACAATTCCAGTCCTCATACTTTGGTTTCCAAGGAGTGGGTTTTCTTCTCTGCATATTCTTTAGGATTAGCACAGCTGATAAGAAAACCCTCTCCCCGCCTTCTACTTCTGTGCCCAGTTCTCTCTCCTGGCTTCTACAGTGTAGTAACGCTGATCATCTTTGAACCCATTCTGTAGCTTGATCCTCCCACAGTGTCTGCCCAGGACAAGTCCCAGACATCCCTTCTCAAGGTCAAGTAACTCCTACTGCAGGGACTTAATGACCTCAGCAACCACGAAACTCTGCAAGTGGCTAGCAGTGTGGCTAAGCCCTAGTTTCTTCCGAAGAGAAAATGAGAGGGGAACCAGTCAGTGTCTGGATAAGCAGCCCCAGAATAAGCATCCCATGGAAGACAGAACTGAACACATCTTCCCCAGAGAAGGGGGATTGGATAATTGTAGTCTTCTTGCTCAAAGCTTATCACCATAGCTGCACTGCAAGCCTGAAGAGAAAGCCCCATGTCAAGGACAGAGGACAGGGACTCAAACACAGACTTCCTATCCCTTGACTTTCCATTAAGAAATGAATCATCTATTTTTGGTTAAGACATTGTGGCCAGCTCAATTTTTTTCACATTAAATGTTGACCAGAGTGGCGACTCCTAGTCAAAGCTCACAGATTTACCTGAAGACATCTTGGCTTTTTAATTTTTACCTGGAAACACCTCCCAACATTTGACCAACAAGACTGAAGCCCCTTCAGCTTTGGGATGAGGCATAATAACATGTGAGAGCTAAAGTTATGTTTTAAGTTTAAATCACTGTGCTATAAAACAAAAATGCCTCTAACCTGTAAGCCCCACCTGCCCAAGGACAAATACTTCCTGAAATGACGGGGGCTGTTCACAGAAGATAACAAGGCATGCATTTTCACCTCTATAAACAAGGTTTGTTGTCCCAATTGCACCAAATGTGCTTGATCACACAGAGGCAGGAGGTCAAGATGTATGCTTGCCTCCCACCCCAAATCAATGAAGGTGGGAAGTACGTAGCCTTGTGTGTTTTGTCTTTATAAGCCCCTGTCTAATGTAATTCAATGTTGCTGGGTCCTAAAATCTTCATTGGGGAGGGGGTGAAAAGGCACATTGTCAACAAACACAGACACTGGGAATCAGGTAGAAGGTTTACAGCAGTCTCCATTTATTTAACTACAGGGAAAAACTTATATACCCTCCCAGCACCCAGGTATTCTGATCCATTGACAGTTGACGTCTCATGCGCGTCTCTCATTGGTTAGGCACAATAAGGACCTCTGACAGTGCCTGTTGCTAGGCATTCAGGAAACACCACTTGGTTACTCCTTATTGGCCAGGCAGGTTCAGGACCTCTGACAGCACCAAGCCGACTCCAGGTTGGCTTCTTTTGGCCTTGTAGGCCTTATCTTCCTACATGTCCACCCTTTTTACTTTATTGCACAGGGCGCTCAGTGGGAGCCAAAGTTCCTTGCTCAGGCCTTGTTGTCCCTGCCTCAGGAGAGCTCAGCATCTGTACTGTGCCTGTCTTAGGTTGGCCTGCCAAACAAGCTCTTACCCATCTTTGACTATCAGCCCTCAAAGAGCATTTATTCCTGGAGAACTGCCAGGGTTTGGAGACTAGGCAGTAGCCTTTTGAATTACAAATAATCAGGCATTCACAACTGTGAGAAGGATGCCTAAGAGCCATGAACACCTGAAGAGTCGCCTTAGCTGATGTCCACTATTGTCAGATCTGCTGCATGAGACATTTAAGGAAAATAAGGATTAACAATACCACCCCACCAATTAATGCATATGTGAGCATCCAGGAAGGATCCAATAGCCTTTTTATATTATGCCAAACAATAAATCAGTTTGTTAGGGTGTCAGTGAGAGCAAGAAAAGGGAGTATAAACATTACCCATCATGGGTTAGTCCCTCCTTGGTGGGATAAGGCAGATACATGGCTGGGCATACATCTCTTACAGGGACCCATATTGGTGTTGTGGCAGTCTGAGAAAAAACACAAGCATACCCTCTCCTACAGGTTAGCAGGGGAGCTGGCAGGATAGGATCTCTCCATTTCACCAGGAGTAGGTATGTGTTCCTTGGCAGGAATGCCCAGTGCTTGTAAGCTGAGTTGAGCACCTTGTCATCAAAACTGAGTACATTCATATGGAAAAGGACCCCTGCTAAGGCCAGATGAGGATCTCTCCTAGCCTCTGGTGAGAGCTGTGTTGTTCCTCTCCACAATGGCTTGTCCCTGTGAATTGCCAGTGGTATGGGAAATCTTCCAAGAGCCCAGAAAGTCATTGAATTGTTGAGAGGCATAGGCAGGGCCATTATCAGTCTTAAGAGCTCAAGGTACCCCCATAACTACCATGGCCAACTTAAGGACTTTAATAGCATTGACAGCTTTCTTTCAAGAAAGGGTGAGGGCATAAACAAAGGAGGAACACATATCTATTATCACATAAGCATATTTTAGATTGCCAAAGGGGACATAGGAAGCAACATCCATCTGCCAGATGTTTCCACTGCAAAACTGGTAATTTTGGAAGAAGTCTTTGCAAATTCTGTGGAGACAATTACAGACCACAAGGAAGTTCTGCTGTCAGTCAGGGGGAGTGAGGGCAGCTAGATCACAACACTCTGATTTAAGACATCTTGGATGAGCAGCATAGGGCTGGTAATGGGGATCAGTGAGGCTTTGACTCAAGAAAAGGCCAGTATACAAACTGCCTGTACAGCTTACTGGCTGTCAGAAAAAAAAAATGTTAACAGGCTCAGTCTGGCATTCCACTAGAACCTAGAGGAAGGCCAATAACTTACCCAATTGAACAGAACCAGAGTTAAGGAGAACATATGTAACATCAAGGATGCTGGATAAGAACACCATATGTGTTTTTATTGGAATATGGAAAGGCCAAGGTGGCACAAGGGATGGGAGTGGAGGAAGGGACTGCATGGGGCTATGTCTTTACTGGAAGTGTATGGAGCCCTGCTAAGATCCTGTTTTATGGCAAGTGATTGTCAATAGTTCCAGTGAATCCTGAAACCATTTCCTGAAATGAGATAGGGTCTGCCCAGAGGAACTGGGTATTCTTTAAAGAAAAGGAGAAGACAAATTTATCTGGCTCTTGTCCATATGTTCTTCGTGGCAGCAGCCGTGCCTTAAAGGCCAAATTGAAAGAATTGATCAAACTTAGAGGTGATTTTGCACAGATCAGAATGTGCTTGGTGTATCCATAATAGGGGCCTAAATTGCCAAAACACTGCCCCCCCAAAAAAAAACCCTGGGTGTCAAGAGAGTCATTGCCAACAACAGCCTCTGAGGGGCATGGCGTTGCAGGCTAGAGGTAGCTAGAATGGCCACAATCTTTAGTAGTAGATCTCTAACCCCATTACCAGGCCTAACTTTGATGAATGGGCAGGTGGGTCCCTCCAACAATGAAAAGAGGTGTCTCATCTCTTGATTGGGAATGGGAAGAAAGGGCTTAAGCCAATTAACTGTGCCACATAATTGTTATAATTCTGAGAATGAGTACAATTCCTTCATTTCCAGTTTAAAAGAAAGGGGGCAAACCTGCTTAGCAATGGAAAATCCTAAAAAGACAAAGTGTGGGGGGGGTACCATTTGAACCTTATCTGGGACCACCATCAAATGTAATGGTGCAAGATCTTTTAACACTTCTTCAGCAGTCCTTTGCAGTTAGACTGCTTCTGGATGTGACAGAAGGAGATCATCCTTGTTATGGATTAAGAAGATGTCCTTGGAAATATTCACCAAGGCCTGAGAAACATATAACTGGCATATTGTGGGGATATTTTTCATTCCCTGAGGTAATACAGTCCATTGATCTCTCTTGGCTGGCTTATGTATATTAGGCTCCCATAATGTAAAGGCAAAGCGGTCTCTATTCTGTGGTGTTAGGGGAATTTGAAAAAAGCAATCCTTCCTATCTAAAGCCAAAATATAATAAGATGGAGCACTAAGGTGTCAGAGGTTTAGTTGTGTGGACCCCATTTTTTCCATTTGATCATTAACTGCATGGAGATCCTGCAGAAGGCAGTAGTGTCCTGATCTCTTTGCAATAACAAATATAGGGGTATTATGTTTACTTGTAGTTAGTTCTAAGTGCTCCATCTTTAGCTTGTTCTGCAACTAATTCCTTTAGGATTGACAACTTTCGCTCAGTTATAGGCCACTGTTCCTCCCAGATGTCCTGATTCCAGAACCATGTCATTGGAATGGGGCTAGGAGGCTTGATCGTGGTGGATTTATGAGGGACAGTGGTCCTTAGAATTGGAGGTAAGACTTATGTGTAGGACTCTGATTTGCCAAACCTGTCTTTTCATGGGCCTGAAGGTTAACAAAGAAAACTCTATTACCAGTAGCTATAACAGCACCCGTCTCCTTCAGGATGTCTCTGCCCCAGAGGTTTCTCAGTACTGTAGAAACAATAGGGAGAATGGCTCCCTTGTTGCCATCAAGGTCTCCCCAATGGACTAGATGGGTTTTGAATCTTGTTGACCTCCTACTCCAGGTCTAAATTTCCAATGGGGGAAGCAGAGTGCCTCTGTTTCTGTTAATATGGTGACATCAGCACCTGTGTCCACCAAGCCTCTGACAGCTTGTCCATCAAGATACACAGGTTGTATTGAGGAACATGAAACAATGGGCAGTGTCCAGTAGATTTTGTCCCTGTTCAGGTGCCAGATGTTGCTGGGTCTTAACATCTTCTTTGGGGGAAGGTGTGAAAAGGCACAATGTCAACAAACAAACACTGGGAGTCAGGTAGAAGACTTACAGAAGACTCCATTTATTTAACAACAGGGAAAAACTTAAATACTCTCCCAGCACCCAGGCATTCTAATCCATTGACAGTTGACATTTCATTCTAGTCTCTCATTGGCTAGGCATGATCAGGACCTCTGACAGGGCCTGTTGCTAGGCTCCTTATTGGCCAGGCAGGTTCAGGACCTCTGACAGCACCAGGCCAACTCCTGGTTGACTCCTTTTGGTCTGATAGACTTTACCTTCCTACAAGTCAGCACCGTTCTCTGGAAACCCTGGAATGGACCTGGCCAGCATCTATCTTCCTAGCCAGTACTTAATTAAGCTTGCTTCAAATTTGGCTTAAAAAAAAAAAAACTATGGTAATGGTCTTATTCCCACACAGTGGGATTGGCAAAAGGAAATAATATTTAAGCATAAATGCCTCAAAGACCATCGTGGCTTAAACCAGAGAGACACAAAGGGAATGGTAAATAATTTCATCTTAGAAAAGATGAATCCTGTCTTCACAAATAATTTCATCTTAGAAAAGATGAATCCTGTCTTCACAAGGAAATATGACTAAAACCTTCCTGGGTTTAGTTTCTTTATAAAGTACACAGAATAATCTCTGCCTCAGAGAGTTAACATAAAATGAAAACACACATACATACAAATAATTATTATTGTCAGTAGTAGCTATTATTATTTGTCTGAATGTGTTTCCTATTATTTTGGTAATAGTCTCTGTTCAGGCTTCTGTAACAAAATACCATAAGCTAAGCTTATAAACAATACAGGTTTGTTTCTGAGGCAGATTCAGGGGCTGATGAGGGCAATTTTCTCCCTTTTCTTAGCTGGTCGTACCATGCAGCTTTCTGAGGTCCCTTTATAAAAATACTAATACCACTCATGAAGGTTCTATAACAGAGCCCCAAACCTTAGTAGGCCCTGAGACCTTAGCACAACCTACTCCATGATGGAAGTGCCATTTGGGGCTTTAAAACCCAATACACAGACAACACTACCTGCCAAAACTAAAACAAAGAACCTCATCTATCAAAGTCCCTAAGTTCTAGGAAAGTTTCTAAAAGTACTAGCCTTGATTTTTGCTTCTGTAGCTACATTTCCGGCTAACTGTTCTTGTTAACTGAAGTATGTCAACCCAAGACATGTTTGTTGTTGCTGCTGCTGTTCTTAAAAGCTCTCCCTGAGAAAGGTGTAGGGCTACACTGGGATCCTAAGCACCCAGTGTAGATACTGGCTGGCTGACCAGCTAATAAAGACTTTCTATTGGTTTAACCCCACATCTGAGCATCTTCTCTGGTGAATACCCCACAATAGGCTCCACCTTCATGAGAAAATCACCTTTCAAAACCCCAACCCAATATTATTCTCTTGTTTTCAAGCAAAAGATAGAAGGGTAGATGCCATGAAATATTCCTTCTATATACTGTGAATATGTATTACTCTCATTGGTTAATAAAGAGCTGATTGGCTGAGAGTCAGATAGGAAATATAGGCAAGACAGCCAAACAGAATGCTGGGAGGAGAAGGGTGAGATCAGAGGAGTCACCAGGAGAGATAGAGGGAGCAAGAATGCTGGAGGACAGATAAAGCCACAAGCCATGGGGCAATACATAGATTAATATAAATGGGTTAATTTAAATTGTAAGAGCTAGTTAGCAATAAGACTGAGCTCTCAACTGAACCTTTACAATTAATATTAAGTTTCCGTGTTGGTAATTTGGGAGCAGGTAGTAGGGATAGGCAACTTCTACCAACAGGTAGAGATTGACATTAATGTGGGAACATGATTCTAGTTGAGAATAGACCCAAAGAAGCTCCAAGAAGGACTCACCTGTTTTGGGGTTGGCTCAGTGGATACCCTGTGTGGTAGTCTGAATGTAATTAGCCCTCATAATCTCACAGGGAGTGGCACTATTAGGAGGTGTGGCTTTGTTAGAATGGCCGTGGCCTTGGAGGAAGTGTGTCACTATGGAGGCAGACTTTGAGGTTCCCTGTGCTCATAATACTGCCCACTGTCTAGTCAACTTCCTGTTGCCTGCTTATAGGACTCTCAACTACTCCAGCAACACATCTGCCTGCATAATGCTGCCATGCTCCCCACCATGGTGACAATGGACTGAACCTCTGAACTGTAAGGGAGCCCCTCAATTAAATGTTTCTTTGATAAGAGTTGCCATGGTCATGGTGTCTCTTCACATCAACAGAAACCCTGACTAAAACAGCCTTTCATGAGCAGAACACAAAATGACGGGTATCCTAGTGCCCCACATCAGACCTCCAGAACCACACAAAACCAGAAAATTGAAATTTTCTGGTGGATAGATTACCATCAATAATGATGTCATCAATAAAACAAGGTTTTTGCACTTTGACTGTTGGGAGTTTATCTGTCCTTTTCTGCACCTTTCGTCGAGATCACACTGGGATACATGACGGTGTCCTTTATCAAATTATCAAAGGAGAGAAGGGGAGGGAAAGCAAGAGAGGAGCCACAGACCAAGAGAAACAGCCTGGGCCAAGAGATCAAGAGAACAGTGTAGCCAAAATAGCTGTGTTCTATAGGGATAGAGCACACATCCTGTATCCTGTGCAATTGAGACAATCACACTTGTTTACAGAAGTGAAAACACACGGCTTGTTGGCTTGTTTTCTTACATGAACAGCCCCCAGCATTCCAGGAGTTATCTGTCCTTTGGCAACTGGGCCTCACAGGTTAGAGGCATTTTTGTTTTATAGATTTCTTAAGCACAGTCATTCAAACTTCAAGCATAACATCTACCAGGAAAGAGAGAAGGATGAAGAGCCAAGTTTTCATAATCCCGAACTTTAAAAGTTTAAGAATAGCAGAGGAAAAATCAAAAGAAGGAACCTAAGAAGAAGCATCCTGTGAGGCAGGAGAGAGCCATGTCTGAAGGGAGGGAAGGGAGGCCAAGAGCTGCCAAGAAGACAGCTTCAGTGTGAGAGTCCAACGGGTCCAAGAACCAAGGAGGTGAGAAGGGAGTGCAGGGATGAAAACAGAGGTTTTGTTTGCCAGGGAAACCGTACAAGGCTGTCACTGGAGGATGAAGAGGTAACAGATTACTCAGAATGGTGACATAGGAGACAGTGACCTATAGGCACCCCCAGGAACAGCCCCAAGTCTAGAGAATGCTAGGGGAAAGTTAAGTTTGAGCTGAAGATACCCAAAGGCCAGAAGTTAGTTTTGTACAATAAATGAGCTCAGAAATTAACCCAGGTGAATAGCCTCAGGTTCAACTATTTGCCAACACCCACGAAGATCCATGGCATGCAATGGTGTATCATATTGAACACAAATTTGAATTCTGCACACTACCAGGCCAGTGGGCAGGACTGAATTATTCAGGTAGTGAATGAGCTCAGCTGACGGCTCAGAGTCTGCTCTTGACGCCATTTGTCCCTGAACACCTGAAAACAGTATTCAAAAACAAAACGCATTTCCAGAAGAAAACAATTGTTACCATCATGGTTGGAACAGGAGGAAGACTCCAGAGAAGTGGAGATCTTAGAACATTGTGCCAGCTAGTTTTACATTCACTTGACACAAGTTAGAATCATTTTGAAGAAAAAAGTCAATTGAGAAAATATCCCTGCCAGATTGGCCCATGGGCAAGTATGTGGTGCATTTTCTTGATTGATGATTGATGTGGGAGGATTCAGGGCCTGGGAAGGTGGTCCTGGGATGTATAGGAAAGTAAGACATGAGGAACAAGCCAGTGGTCAGCATTCCTCTGTGGCCTCTATTGCAGCCTCCAGGTTCCTAACCTGATTGCCTGGATGATGGACTACAAACTGTAAACTGAAATAAACCCTTTCCTCCCCAAGCTGCTTTTGGTCATGGTCTTAGGGTTTGTATCATTGTAATGAAACACCACAACCAAAAAGCAAGTTAGGGAGGAAAGGGTTTATTTGGCTTAGTTCCATATCCATGGCCTTTGCTGAAGGAAGTTATGAAAAGAACTCAAACAGGGCAGATAACCTGGAGGCAGGAGCTGATGCAGAGACCACGGAGGGGTACTGCTTACTGGCTTGTTCCCCATGGCTTTGTTCAGCCTGCTTTCTTGTAGAATCCAGAACCACCAGCCCAGGGATGGCACCACCCACAATGGGCTGGGCCCTCCCACATCAATCACTAATTCAGAAAATGCCTTACAACTAGATCTAATGGAGGCATTTTCTCAGTTGAGGCTCAATCCTTTCAGATGACTCTAGCCTGTGTCAACTTTACAGAAGACTAGCCAGGACAATTGACCCCTTGTGAACTTGACACACAAGCATATCACTGTTAGGCCACAACCATTCCTTTCTTGCTCATCTCTGTTGGGGACTGTGAACCCCTAGACCCTGAATTTCCTGTGACCCCCTGTCTGCCAGAGTAAACAATTTGTTTCCCTATGCTCTGAACAAACAACTTGCTTTGCAACTGCTCTGAGCACAAAGACCCTCAGGAATTCCTGTTGGCGGGGGTGGGGGGTTCTGGTGGGCTTGCAGCTGAGAGTTAAGGCATGGCCATTAGTCAAGAAGACCCTATATAAGCTGCACCGGAACACAAAAACAGGTCATTCTTGGGGCATTCTTGGGGAATTCTTGGCATTACCCATATCTCTGTGTGTGTATGCATGTGTTTCAATCTTCAGCCCCTTGCCTGACTCACGAACTATACTGTAGCATGTAGCACATAGAGCAGGTGTTGCACACAATCTTGAAGATCATACATTAACATCCACATCACACCATTAAAACATTTTGCTAACTTTAAAATCCCAGTCTTTATAAATTCAAACATTTTAAAATTCAGTCTCTTTAAAACTCCAATCTCTCTGAAAATCTGAAAACCTCTTTAAAAACTTAGTCCCTCAACTGTGGGTTCATGCAAAATGAAAACCAAGTTAAATATCTTCTCATTTCAAGAGAGAAGAACCAGGGAATCATCACAATCTCAAGAAAGCAAAACCAAACCCCAAAAGTGTAAACAACTCAACTTCCAGTGTCAGGGACTCACTCATGATCGTCTGGGCTCCTCCAAAGGGCTCGGGTCACTTCTCCAGCTCCGCTCTCTGCAGCACAACTTCTGAGGGGCGGGCACGCGCCACTCCACCACTGCTGCTGTTCATGGTGGCCATCTCATGGTGCTGCCATCTCCAAACACTGGGATCTTCTGGGGCAACTGGGCTACACTTTCACCAATAGCCTCTCATAGGCTCTCTCCGTGGTGCCAAGCCTCCACTTCTCACATGGCCCATTCAATCCTGGGCCTTCAACTGCTACTGAGGTGACTTTAGCTTGTGTAAAACTGACATAAAACTATCCAGCACACGGACAATGAGAGAATCGAGTTATCTTGCTTTTCAGTGACAGGACTTTTGAGCTGTGAGGAAGGTGAGAGAGTGGCGTCTACAGACTGGAGAACAGACTTCAGAGGGTAAATCATCTGCTGTAGGTGTGTGCTTCAACGAGACACCTGCTTTTACCACAGAATCTTTACAAAACAGCCCGCTTTCGTGACCTGAGGTAAATAAAGATGGTGTTGTGGTTCATGTTTTGATTGATTCATGACATTTTTAAAAAGGAAACAGACACTGGAGCCAAGATGACAGTGGATTTAAAAGTTCTGGAATGCGGGAAATTAGGCCAATAAGTGAGTAAGAGGGTGGGGTCTTTCCCTGAATAGAAGGCTGCTGTGCCGTCCAGGCTTTGCCAGAGAAGCACACGGCTACGTGGGAATCTCAAGTGACTGCAGCTGAAGAATTCCCTGAAAGGCCACAGTCTCCTAGACAGCTGTGGGCCTGGCGCCCCTCTCAGGCCCTCAGGCCAGTGCTAAGACAATCTGGACATGAAGAAAACAGAACAAGGAAAAAGGGAAACTCACAGGGACCCCCTGAAGCCCTTACAACCTCCATCCGTGACAACACAGGTGGCCTGCACAGAGCTCAAGTGTCCGTCACAGATCCAGCATCGGGATGTGGGGAAGCTAGAAAAGGAGCTCCAGCAGGGGGCAGTGGAGCTGTGGGCTCGGATGCTGCTTCATATCTGTGAGATACATGATAAATGTGCGTGAACTATGAGAGAACCTGGCATCTCACACACACGGCAGCCCACTGTTGGTGGTGATAAGAGGGATCTTCCAGTCCGCATGAATTCCCTGCAACCAGGGCTCCCACCTGTTGGAAAAATACTGGCAGAGATTAGCGAACGATTTAATGCATACATCATATCCTCATAGACTTTATCTCAACCCTGCCAGGTGTACTACCTGTTGGGGACTGCTGACTACCAGACTCAGCACTCTGAGCACAAGACCCTGATGGCAGGAGCGTGGGTTCTGATGAATCTGTAGCTGAAAGATCGCGATAGATGGGGCATGGCCAGAGCCCTATTTAAGCTGCCCCTGAGCACAATAAAGTGAACATTCTTGGCATTCTTGTCTCAAGGATATTCCCGTGGCCCGGTCTGTCTGTCTGTCTCTGTCTGTAGGCATGTGTTTTTAAATTCAGCCTAGTTCCCGTAGCATGTAGTGAGTAGAGCACAGAACAGAACCAGTGTAGTTTTACAGCCACCTAGCTGACATGGAAGCTAAATCTGTGAAAGGCTCTGTCATCATTCCATCAGGCCATCCACTTCAGGACGGTGAGGAACATGTGCCATGATTCCATCAGGCCATCCACTTCAGGACGATGAGGAACACGTGCCATGATTCCATCAGGCCATCCACTTCAGGACAATGAGGAACATGTGCCATGATTCCATCAGGCCATCCACTTCAGGACGATGAGGAACACATGCCACGATTCCATCAGGCCATCCACTTCAGGACGATGAGGAACACGTGCCACGATTCCATCAGGCCATCCACTTCAGGACAATGAGGAACACGTGCCATGATTCCATCAGGCCATCCACTTCAGGACAATGAGGAACACGTGCCATGATTCCATCAGGCCATCCACTTCAGGACGATGAGGAACACGTGCCATGATTCCATCAGGCCATCCACTTCAGGACAATGAGGAACACATGCCATGATTCCATCAGGCCATCCACTTCAGGACGATGAGGAACATTGTTAAGATCAGTAAATTCCATGAGCACGAGCTCACTTCACACTTAAATTGCTGTTGAATAAGCCCCTTGGTCAGAAACCATTTGTGGTAATACCTTGACCTGCCTATGTGACATAAGCTCAAAAGATTGCAGCCTTGGCAAAAGTGCCAAGGTCAAGGAAGATGTATCCATATCTAAATCAAACATCTCTTCCAAAACAAAACTTTGTCTCTTCTGAGATGGATGGGGTTCAATGGAACCATCAGCCCCTGAGGATTGATGCCATTTCTGCTATTCCTATGTAGGGTACTCAAGAGTGACCTCAGACAGAACAGTCTTCATGAATGGAAGTCCACACTGCTAAATTCATGCATGACTTTCATCCTTGTTACCATGGCCACTTTCCATGTCTATCAGACATGGTTGGGTGGGTGGGATGGCCTGGGAAAGAGCCTGATCAATAGGAGACAAGCATGGTGTCTCTCTAGAGGTCATCAAGAGAGATCTATGCACACATATCCTTGTCACCAATTTTCAACCTAGGTCCATCTTAAGGTGACACAAATATTCAGTCCATAAAACCATCCAAACAAATCTTGAGGCACTGTCTATGAATTATTACAGAACCACAGTGGAGGCTCTCTCTCTTCCAGGGAAAAAAAATAATGCTTATTGTTGCAGTGTTAGGTATTGAACCCAAAGTTTCTATCATGCTCCCCATGGCTGAACCACGAGGCTACACCCAGTCATTCTTCCAGGAAAAATTCTAAACTAGGCACGCTTCTTGAAGGCCTACAAGATTTCCAACAACAGGATTTCCTTCACCCTTTTGTTGAAGAAAACATCCAGAGTAGAGCCCCAGAGCTGTTACCTACTTTGTCCATGTGCCTACAAACCAGTCCTGAACTGCCTTCTCCAAGTACTAGAGAGTCTTCTCATGAGGACTCTATGCATGGGCTGATAGAGAGGATGCAAGAGAACAAGAAGATAATGACACACAACACGCAAGAAACTTGTTCATGAAACTTCTGCATGAGCTTACAAGGTGATCTACCTATATCCATTCGCAAGTCGATGATTCGGAGGGTCATTGCTGTTTATAATCAGCCCCTCGTGTTCATTTGGTGGTCAAGTGCCCATGGACTGCTAAGGCCCAGGAGCAAGCCATAGGCTGTTTATTAAAGAATAGTCATCCATAATGGTGGAAGTCCTGCTCCCTCTGTAGGTGTGCACTGTAATTCCCCTGTAGAAGTCTCCAATAGTGTCCCAATCAACATAACGTGTCATGAACAATCAACTTGGCAAGGCACAGAGCAAAACGTCTGGAACTGTTACAAATCCTTCTGGTTCTCTGAGTGATGATCTGGGCCCTGTCTATAATCACACAAATGTACACATCATGACACACCATCGTGTGTGCCTTCCTTTCTATTAATTTAGAACATGTACTAGGGGAAAATACGTACCCTCTAACATGAGTCACAAGGGTTCTCTGATTATTTTCCTTTAAGTACTGGAGGAGGGGCTAACCCCTAAGGGCGGAGCTCTCTGTGATACCCAATGACTGCCATGTATGAGACAGAGCTGAAGATCAAGGAAAGAACAAGTATCAATGCCCAACGAAAGTTGACTCTAAAATAATTTACTGCAAAATGGAAAATTCAGTCAATCAACTCCTGGGGCTTTTTTTTTCCACCGCACTAATCGCCCAGCTTGATGGATGGCCCAGTTCATTTTGGTCCCATAGCCTATAAATAATAATCCTAAGCTTCCTTGCAAAGCAAGGCCTTCGGTAAATGGAGAATTGTTTTAACTGTGTGAACATTTACAGCTTCAAACTCTTGGCTTCAAATCATATTTATTTTGTATTCTTTTAGGCCAAGCTGAACCTCCTCCCCCCCAAAAAATGCTAATCTAACCCAGTTCAAAAAACAAAGAGGACAAAGATTTCACTTGAAATGGGGCCATTTTTATTCCTGTCGTCTCTGCCTTGGACATAGGCGTTTAATATTTAAATGTTATTCCCTGTGAGAGCTGGACTTTCAGTATTTTGTGCCTCTGACAAGATTCAAATTTCAGATTCTACCTTGTGTGAAAATATCATTTCAAAGTGTGTGCCCCAGGAGAATGATAATAAAGCCAAATCTTGGCTTTTTTGTTAAGATGAACTTTTTTCAGGGTGCTCTTAAAAACGTGCATTCTTTCCTGTTCTTTCACAGACACTGGGAGTTAAGGAACGGTGCCTTCCACGTTGTCCCAATTAAGAGCATTCTGGATCAGCTAGCAAATTATTTATTGTAAGGAGATAAGTAATTACTAAAAGTGGTGAGATAGTTGAATCTGCATTTAATATGTTAATTACAGTATTTTACAATTCGTTAACTGTGCCTTTTGCTTCTGTTTTGAGGTGTTATCGTTGTCTCTAGTTAGAATTTGAATATTGAGAACATGTCTATTGTTTTTCTTTGCTGTTAGGATGACCCTGACAACACCTGCCCACCATATTCTAAGCACTAGGGGCTGCAGCGATTAATAGCAGCGAATCTATAAAATCACTTTTCATCCTCCAGCAGTCTGAACAAATTGGGTCATTAAAATATCTCAGCTTAAATGCTACGTTGCTCTGGCATGCCTCACAAGGTTGCATAAATTCCATCACTCTACATCCCATAAGTTATATCACAGAAGAAATGCAGTGTTCTGAATTTAACCATATAGTGTCCACTCGTAACCGTGGGCGTGGCTCTCACGAAGATGTATGAAGTGATTAAACCAGGAAGATGAAGGTCTCAGGCTCCTTCATTGTTTCCTTGTCTGTGTCCTCCCTGCTTTCTCATGCCCTCCACTCAGGACAGTGGTCTCCCAGGAACTCCTGATAAGAGCCAACTTTAAGCAAACACATGCAGTTTGTTCTGTATTTTAGTATACATCAGAATAAAAACCTAATTGCTGCTTTCACTAGAGTTAGTCCTTTTACTGGAGACTATTTTTGTAACAAAAGGCAGATAACAAAAAGGCAGAAAAGTTAAAGAAAAGCATGCTTATGTGCACCAGGTTTTTCTTTGGGGTCACCAACCAGCTCCCAAATCATGACATGGAGACTTATTTTCAGTTATGAACTCTCAGCCTTAGCTTAGCTCTTATTCTAATCTGTCTCTCTTTATGTTTTGCCTCAGTGCTTTTTGCCTGTATTTCTGTCTGTCTTTACTTTCCTGCTGCCTCTTTGGCTGGCTGGTAGCTGCCTGGCTTCTGGCCCTGGGTCTATCTCTCTCTTTCTCCCTAGTTCTCTTCTCTTGTTCTTTTCTTCTCTCATTCTAGACTTCTCCTCCTACTTATTCTCTCTGCATGTCAGCCCTGCCTATCCCTTTCCTGCCTAGCTATTAGCAGTTCAGCTTTTTAGTAAGGCAATGTTCCCTCTGTTTCTATTGTGTGGAACAATTTGAGGAGTAGTGGTATTAGCTCTTCTTTGAAAATCTTGTAGAATTCTGAGCTGAAACCATCTGGTCCTGGGCTGATTTGGTTGGGAGACTTTTGATGATTGTTTCTATTTCTTTAGCAGTTATAGGTCTTTTTAATTTGCTTATCTGATCTTGATTTAATTTTGGTAAGTGATATTTATCCAGAAAATCATCCATTTCCTTCAAGTTTTCCAGTTTTGTGGAGTACAGTTTTCAAAATATGACCTGATGATTTCCTCCGTGTCTGTTGTTATGTCCCCCTTTTCATTTCTGATTTTGTTATTTTGGATATTCTCTCTCTGCCTTTTGGTTAGTTTGGATAAAGGTTTGTCTATTTTGTTGATTTTCTCGAAGAACCAACTCTTTGTCTCATTGATTCTTTGTATTGTTTTCTTTGTTTCAATTTTGTTGATTTCAGCTCTCAATTAGATTATTTCCTGCCTTCTAGTTCTCTTGGGTGAGTTTGCTTCTTTTTGTTCTAAAGTTTTAAAATGTTCTGCTAATTCACTAGTGTGAGATTTTTCCAGCTTCTTTATGTAGGCATTTAGTGCTACAAACTTTCCTCTTAACACTGCTTTCATTGTGTCCCATAAATTGGGTATGCTGTGTGGTCATTTTCATTGAATTTTAGGAAGTCTTTAGTTTCTCCCTTTATTTCTTCCTTGACCCATTGATGATTCAGGTGAGCATTGTTTAATTTCCATGTGTTTATGGGCTTTCTGGAATTAGTGTTGCTGTTAAATCTAATTTTAAGCCATGGTGATCTGATAAGATACATTAGGTTATTCCAATTTTTTTGTATCTGTTGAAGTTTGTTTTGTTACTGAGTATGTGGTCAATTTTTGAGAAGGTTCCCTGAGGTGCTGAGAAAACTGTATATTCTTTTATGTTTGGATGGAATATTCTATAGATGTCTGTTAAGTCCATTTGAGTTATAACATCTGTTAGTTCCCTTATTTCTCTGTTCATTTTTTTGGCTGGTTGGACCTGTCCAGTGGTGAGAGGGGAGTGTTGAAGTCTCTCACTATTAGTGTGTGGGGTTTAATGTATGATTTAAGCTTTAGAAGTGTTTCTTTGACATATGCTCTAGTATTTGGGGCATAGATGTTCAGTATTGAGATTTCCTCTTGATGGAGTTTTCTTGTGACTAATATGAAATGTCCTTCTTTGTCTCTTTTGATTGATTTTAGTTTGAAGTCTATTTTGTTAGATATTAGGATAACTACACCTGCTTGTTTCTTGGTCCATTTGATTGGAAAATTTTTTCCCAACCTTTTCTCTGAGGCAATGTCTGTCTTTGAGGTTGAGGTGTGTTTCTTATTTGCAGCAGAAGAATGGATTCTGTTTTTGTATCCAATCTGTTAGCCTATGTCTTTTTATAGGTGAGTTGAGCCCATTTATATTTAGGGATATTAATGACCAGTGATTGCTATCTCCTGTTAATTTAGTTTTCATTGTTGGTGATGTTAATTTGTGTGTTTTTCCTTTCTGTGGGATTTGCTGCTGTGAGGTCATCAGTTGTCTGTTTGAAAACTCCTTGGGTTGGAGTTTTCCTTCTAGTACTTTGTGTAGGGCTGGGTTTGTGGCTAGGTATTGGTTAAATCTGGTTTTGTCATGAAATATCTTGTTTTGTCCTTGTATGGTGATTGAAAGTTTTGCTGGGTATAGTAGTCTGGGCTGGCATCCATGGTCTCTTAATGTCTGCATAATGCTGACCATGACCTTCTGGCTTTCATTGTCTCCATTGAGAAGTTAGGTATAATTCTGATAGTCTGCCTTTATATGTTACTTGGCTTTTTCCTTTGCAGCTCTTAATATTCTTTCTTTATTCTGTATGTTTAGTGTTTTGATTATTATGTGGTGAGGTGACTTTTTTTTATCCAGTCTATTTGGTGTTCTGTAAGCGTCTTGTGTCTTCATAGGAATATCTCTTTAGGTTGAAAAGTTTACTTCTATGATTTTGTTAAATATATTTTCTGTGGTTTTGAGTTGAACTTCTCCTTCTTCTATACCTGTTATTCTTAGCTTTGGTCTTTTCATGGTGTCCCATATTTCCTGGATATTTTGAGTTAAGCTTTTGTTAGGTTTAATGTTTTCTTTGACCAATGAGTCTATTTCCTCTATTGTATCTTCAGCACTTGAGATTCTCTCTTCCATCTCTTGTATTCTGCTGTTTATGCTTGCATTTGTGGTTCCTGATTGTTTTCTCATGATTTCTGTTTCTACAGTTCCCTTGGCTTGTGTTTTCTTTATTGTCCTTATTTCAGTTTTCAAGTCTTGAATAATTTCTTTCACATGTTTGGTTGCTTTTCCTTGGCTTTCTTTAAGGGGTTTGTTGATGTCTTCTAATGTTTTGTTTGTCTTTTTCTCCATTTCTTTGAGGGAATTTCTCATTTCCTCTTTAAGGGCCTCAAACATTCTCCTAAAGTTATTTTTAAGTCATTTTCTTCTGCTTCATCTATATTCATTTCTGTAAATGTCCCTGGTCTGGATCTGCTCCCACTCACGTGGAGTTTACTGTTTCAGGCCTGTTCCAGCCTATGTTGCTGGCTCAATCCTGTTTCTGCAGAGTTCACCATCCCAGGCCTACTCAGCCCAGGTCGCTGGCTCAATCCAGCCTCCGCAAATGTCCCTGGTCTGGATCCACTCCGAGTCACTTCTATGGAGCTTGCCATCTCAGGCCTGCTCTGGCCTAGGTCACTGACTTCAAGTATTTTCAAGTCTTATACCAGTATGTCACTAACGTGTGTAACAGGAACATCAAAGTTTGAAGGCAAAGCTAAATGTGGGATAACCAAAACATCTCTACTAAAATAGTTAGAAGAGGTAACAGCCATTCAGCAACAATCTGAAAGTAAATAACTAAGATGTTCTAGTATGCTGAAATTATGGTAACAAGCCAGGAAAAAAAAAGACAAATGCAGACAGAAGAAGCAGGACAATCACATATATGAGTTCAGCCAGCACTGCATATCAAGACCCCGCCTCAAAAACAAACAAACAAGATTAAAATAGAGCTGGAGAGCTGGCTCAGCGACCAAGACTGCACACTGTGCTTGCAGAAGATCCCAGCTGGGAGCATTTCCGGCACCCATGACAGCCAACTCACTTGAGCTCCAGCTCCAGATCTGACCCCTTCCTCTGACTTCCACAGGCTGTGCACAAACCCACAACACAGACACACATATACGCACAAATTTAAAATAAAAATAAATCACTAAAAAGGATTTAGGCCAGGTGGTGGTGCTGCATGCCTTTAATCCCAGCACTCGGGAACCAGGGGCAGGCAGATCTCTGTGAGTTCAAGGCCAGCATGGTCTACAGAGCGAGTGCCAGGACAGCCAGGGCTGTTACACAGAGAAACTCTGTTTTGAAAAATACATAGATGGGGGGGTTGCAGATTTAATGTACAGGCCCTTTACCAGATAGATCCCTCTATAAGAAGGAAGTAGATACATCAAGTTCACATAATTCTAAGACACAGACATTTAAAGTCACCCACCTGCCCCCTTGCTCTGGTTTTCTGCAGGTGACATCCTGCAGTGGAATTTGTCTGCTCAGGTGAGTCTTCATCAGAAGTGATTATTGAACCACAGAGATAATCTTGACAGACACTAATTGAGCAACTCGTGCCCCACATACCCTGCCAAGCACTAGGCAAGATAGCCCTGTGGAGTGGGAAGTCTAGTTTCAGAGCAGACATCAGACAAATCAAGATGCAAGGTCTGCATAATTAGTCTTATTAAACACGATGGAGGAAGTGTAATATATAATAACTAGAAGAACCTGATTGGGCTTGGGAGGTCACAGACGCCATGTTTGTGGAAGAGGTATTTAAGCTAATATTTGAAGCATCTTTCAGGGTGGGGAAGGAGCTTCCACTTGGCACAGGGATCAGAAGGTCAGAGACACCTGGAAGGGCTGAGAACAGACCAGCGCTGCTAAGGAGAAGAGGGGACAGGAAGAGGGCAGCTGTGCCTGAAATAAAGTCAGAGAGGGAAGCAGGGCTCAGCCCACCATAGGACCAACCTGCTTAAAGCCTGGACTCCACTGTAAGACAACGATCACTCAAAGATGGGAACCACAGGGCCATAACCCAAGTGCTGTTCGGCTGGGGGAGACAGGAGTTATGGGAAAAAGAATGGAATCAGTTGGGAGCAACCTTGAAAGTCCAGGTGGGAGAGCAGGGTACAGTGAGCAAGGATGGAGAGAAATTACTATCAGATATAAATTACTAACACTTCCATTTCTTCCCATCAGTCTCGTCAGAGTTTAGGTGCAGGGTTCCCATACCCAATTCTGACAGCAGTGATAAGACAAAGATTCTGGAACAGAGCGAGTCCAGGTCTGGTCCAGGTGACCAGCTGGCTTCCTGGATGCCTTGCTTGTCTCCTCCAGCCCTCAGGCTGCATCCTGAACAGAGCAGCCCTGGGAGCAACGATGCATGAGGATCCAAACTAGCAAGTTCACATTTTATTCCTTCTGTGAACATCGGTCTTCTTTGTAGAGGTAACAAATCATTTAGGTCAAGGCTGGGCCTCTGCTCTTCATGAGAGAGATGAAACTTTGTCCTGCCCTCTGTCCCCCAATCAGATATTTCCCAGATTCTAGCCATAGCTACTGAGTACTGACAGGTCCCTGACGCCAACCTTCCCATTACAGACACTGAGCAGCCGTAGGGCTTGTACTCAGCCCTGGACTCTATCTGGGTGGTCCTGTGGAATCAACTTACGGCTCTCTGCCAACAACCCCTATGTTCTTATAGTGGCTTACTCCTGAGCCCCGAACTGGTATTCAAATATCCCCTCAACACCTCTAACTCAGATGGCTGATAAATAGCCACCTTTTTTAAATTAACTATTGTTTATATTTCTGGGGCAGGATGCATTGTTTTGATATGTTCACACAATGAAGAATTATGAAGGCGAATTCATCAACTTATCACGTCACTCAACACCTTATCTTGCTGTGCCACATCTCAGCTTTACTCCTAGCAATTTTGAAATATATGATACACTGTATTACCCACTAGAGCTCAAAAAACACATTCCTTCTACCCAACACTTTTTTTTTCCTGAAATTTGGCTTCCAGATGTAGTCTTGACTGGCTTGGAACTCACTATGTGGACAGCCAGCTGGCAATTCTCCTGCGTCTGAAATTAAATCACTTCTCATAACAGAAACTTTGTATCTTTTACCTAACACCCCCCCCCTTTGCTGCACCAAACCCCACCCACCTGTTATTTACCATCACACTGTTTCTGAGAGTTCTTTCCGGATGCCACAAAGAAGAGAGATTACACAATATTGGTCTTTCTGTGGCTCTCTTCCCGCGGTTAGCACGGGATCCTTAAGGCTCATCTATGCTATTGTAGGCGTTAGGAGCTCCTGCCTGTGGCTGAATAGTATTCCATTGTGTTCCACGCACTCTTTACTTCTTCATCCACTGACAGGTGCTTAGCTTGATTTCATAGGGGACATTCTGTGCATAACACTGCAACATGCTGGGGAACCGCTGGACTCTCCCTGGGGCTGAACAGGATGGTGAGTGTCGCCATTCAGCCCGCCCCGCTGGGCACACAGTGGGGCAGAGAGTGCTCGAAAGGGATTTGTAGGGGGATCTGGAGATGAAGGAGGTGAAGGACCCCTTGAGAGCCAAGGAGTGCTGTAAAAGGGGTTTAGGGGCGGGTACACTGAACTAAGTTCCAAAGTAGGATTTATTGAACTAGGTTCCAAAGTAGAATTTTGTTTAGTAAAGAACTGTCCCATTTTTAATGGGGGTACACTCACCCACAGACCGATTGCCTGTCAGCGATTCTTCCATTCCTCACACGGGATTCTTCTGTTCCTCACACAGGACACCAATCTGCTGGGTTATTGGGCAGAAAGAGCGGGGACAGAGCCGGATCCACCGGACTCTCCCTGGGGCTGAACGGGATGGTGAGTGTCACAACTCAGGCCTCCGCCCTGGGCATCAGGGAGAAACACACCCACTGAGTCAGGAGTCTGTCAAAGCAGAATCTCATTTAATGGTATCCAGCAGGGACTTATATAGGGTTGTGATGGGGGTGGAGAAGCCAGGGATGGGTTGAGGCAGAGTAAGGAAGAAGGGCCAATAATATTCTGCCACATTAGTGGTGGCTGGGCAGAGGCCGGCCTAGGTTGGGTAGCCAGAGACAGGTCTCCAAACTCGAGCTAGACTCAGGAAGTTACACTAGGCCTCACCAAACTCAAGTTAGGCTTAGGAAATTACACTGGGCCTCATGCCCAGGCTTCATGAGGACCAACAGCAACAAACATGGGAAAAATGCACCAGCATTTTGGTGACTGTCCCATGAATAGAGTCTACTTACAGACAGGTACCTGTATAATTAATTAGACCTTCATGAAATGTTCTATGTGCTGCTTTCTTCTTTAATCATGGGCCACTTTTACAATGTCTCCCTATCCTTTCCCATGTTTACTTTGGAGTTTCCACTAACAAAACACGTGCACCCCCAAAGATCTCCAATTCTTCATTTTTACCTTACATTCACTTGTTCTTTATAAGCTTTGCGTCTCTTGGTTTGAATTTTCTACAGGAAAAAAAATCAGATATTCCATTGAGCACACGGCTGACGAGTCTCCTTCACACTAAACTATAAAGGACATCAAAGCCTGGCTGACCACTAACCCCTGACCCTGAGCTGTGCTGGGAGCTGGAGAAACCCTCCAAAACATTCTGCGTATTAAGTGGTTCCACACAAAGGTGAAGGGTGCTGAGCTAGACTGAGTAGGAAGCTTGAATCCACCACTTTCCTTTTTCTTTCTTTTTTTTCTTTTTTCTTTTTTTTTTTTTTTTTGGTTTTTCGAGACAGGGTTCCTCTGTAGCTTTGGAGCCTGTCCTGGAACTAGCTCTATAGACCAGGCTGGCCGCAAACTCACAGAGATCTGCCTGCCTCTGCCTCCCGAGTGCTGGGATTAAAGGCGTGAGCCACCACCACACCGCCCAGCTTAATCCACCACTTTTCGTTGTTATCTTGAGTTCGTCAATTAGGCTTTCTGAATCTAATTTTCTTTGTTAGGAATCATCAATGCAATGCCCAGCAAAATTCTTCACAGACCTCGAAAGAACAGTACTCTACTTCAAATGGAAAAGCAAAAAACCCAGGATAGCTAGAACAATCCTGCACAATAGAACCTCTGGAGGCATCACAATCCCTAACTTCAAACTCTACTACAGAGCTACAGTACTAAAAACAGCCTGGTATTGGCATAAGAACAGACAGGAGGACCAATGGAACCGAAGACCCGGATATTAATCCATACACCTTCCAACACCCGATTTTTAACAAAAGAAGCAAAAAATACCTAATGGAAAAAAGGAAGCATATTTAACAAATGGTGCTTGCATAACTGGATATCAACATGTAGAAGAATGAAAATAGATCCATATCTATCACCATGCACAAAACTCAAGTCCAAATGCATCAAAGACCTCAACATAAAGCCAGCCACACTGAACCTCATAGAAGAGAAAGTGGGACGTACACTTGAAAGCATTGGCACAGGAGACGGCTTCCTAAAGAAAAGAAACTTCTATGTCAGGGCTGGTGAGATGGCTCAGCAGGAAAATGGTACTTAACACACAAGCCTGGAGCCCTGAGTTCAGTCCCTGGGATTCACATTAAAAGCAGAAGGGAAGAACTGACCCGTAGTTACCTTCTAACCTCCACAGACATGACCTCACATTTGTTCCATGATGATGATAGTTGTTTCATTTTTAATCCTTTCAATCGGGCTCATCCAATTCTTTTCCAGCTTCCTGTTCCTCCTCCTCTCCAATGCTACAGCCCAGGTCCTTACGACACCAAATGGGATCTTACAGCAAGGAAAAACAGAAATGAAACTAGACCAAGTGTCACAAACAAAAGGAGCAAGGTTCCGGCTCACTCGCCGCAGCCAGGGACTGGCACTGACCAAGGAATTGAGCAGCTGCTCGCTGGACAAAGGGAGCCAACGCTTTACTAACTGTTCTGGGCTGAGCTGGAGTTTGCTTGTCTTTCATTGTCTATGGGCACAACCTCACAAAAGACCCTTCTTGTGCACAGACACGCTGATACCAGTATTTGCACAATTTGCAGGTCTATCTTGCCCAAGAACTTCTGAGTCCTCTTTGTTATCAACATCATCACCTCACATCAATTTGCAGCATCCTGGTTTGGTCTGGACCTGTTGACAAGGCTGAGGGATCTTTGGTTCCTGTTCTAGTGAGAAGCACAGGGCAGAGTGCAAGGAAGAGTGACCAGCTCCATCAAGTGATAAACCAAGTTCACCAGGACATTTTAAATGATCAATGTGTCTGCTAGAAGAGCTAAGTAAAATGAGATGGTCACAATGTAAAGACAGGGGTGCCAAGCCTTTTCTCCCCCTTTAATCACCCATCAGATATATCTGCAGGCCCAACTGGAGAGTCAGTAATTTCCACAAAAGCCACCTTTGAACTTCTGGGAAATAATCTATGCAATCATTATGATAACCCACACATTCCTACAGCAAAGCCAGAGGGAGCCGACCAGTGTCCTGCCCACTTGGGTCACAAGAATGACTTTTAAATCAACTCAGAACAGGTGTTGGGACTTGGCTGTGGTAAGTCGTCTGACCAGTGTCCTGCCCACTTGGGTCACAAGAATGACGTTTAAATCAACTCAGAACAGGTGTCGGGACTTGGCTGTGGTAAGTGGTCTGACGTCCGAGTCAGTTCCAGAGAGTTACAAGTTACAATTCGTGGGGTGAGGTTTCTCTCCAGGAAAAGCTCCCCCGTGTAAGCATTGGGCCTCATGGCCTAATCCGGTGCTTTCTGACAAACTGATTGAAAGAACGTAAGGATGGAGGCAAAACACACACACACACACACACACACACACACACGCCACACTATAATAGACAGCAGGTTGAGGGTCCGGAGCTCATTTGCCTTCTCTTTCTTTGCAGCGGGCTCTGAGTCTCACAGCTCAGCCTACGGATGCCTTTCCCTGGAGGTTAGGAGTAATGTTATGTGACGTTAATGCTCACAGACACTGAGTTCAGGCCAGGAAGAACACAAGCCCAAGCCTTCAGGTAGACCTCAGTCACTAGCCAAACACCCAGTCAGTCAAGAACTGAAAGAAGCCAAGAACCGGGCCGTGTCTAAGTCAGGGTTGGGCTCTCTTGCCTCACTGGGAAACACTATCTTTTTCTAGAGAGCAGCTTTGTAACGTTTACATTTCTTTCTCTTTCTCATACACACACACACATCTCACACACATGTACACACATCACACACACAAGCACACACATACACACACAAACAGACACATCACACATATTTCACACATGTATATACTCATCTCACACATGTACACACATTTCACACATGTATACACACATCACACACAGAGACACATATGCACACACAGACACACATCTCACACATGCGCACACACATCTCACACATGTACACTCATTTCACACATGTACACACACATCACACACAGACACACATGTGTACACACACAGACACACACCTCACACATGTACTCACACACACATATCTCACAAACATCACACACAGACACACACATCTCACACATGTACACACACATCACACACAGAGGCATACGTGCACACACACAGACACACATGAACACACACATCTCACACACATGCACACTGGTCTTGTCCACAGAGGATATGTTCTCCTGATGTTTTGATACTCTGTGAACCACCACCTTAGACAAGTTCTTCTCTGTGACCCACACCAGACTGTTAACATTTAAGTCCACGCTGATATAAAAAGCTGAGCCTGGTCGAGTCTCTTGAGCTGGCAATACTCAGCAAGTCCCACCACCCCCTCTCACTTGGCAACAATACAGCACATTAGAGAGATGTGGCTATGACCCTTAATGTCCCAAAGACATGGATCTGAGCCTGGTTCCGTTATTCACTAGCCAGTGCCCTAGATACTCAAGATAATGACACTTACTTTGGAGAGGTGTTGTAATGATTAATATACTTTACAACACTTATAAATATGTAAGATTGTTGTTCCCAAAAGGGGCTCAATGGAGAGCCCGTTATTGCTTTACCGCTTTTAATTTTGTTGAGTGAAGTCATCCTCTATTTCTCCTGGATGCTTTCCCAATAATCCAGGACAATATACATTCCCAGGCAAGCAGGCCCCTCCCGAGGGACCATTCTTCACATAGCGCTGAAGGATGTTTCATGAGCAGTTACAAAGATAGTCTCTGAAAGCATTAAGCGTTATCCTTTATTGTGGAGGACAAAGCAAAAGGCAAGGGAGGATTTCCCTCACCCAGCTCCCCAGCTGCCTGGCACCCCGGCAAACCGCTTCTTACGAAGCTCTTGGCAATATCCATCTCATTAGGCCTCTTGTGCCATCCGGGATGAATACACATCACACACATGGTAAGGGACACAGATGAGCTTCTGCTGTGGCTCCACCTCAGTCCGTTCTTGTCTTTACAGGCTAACGGTAAGGCCCACCCCCTTTTCATCTGCTCTGGTGTCTAACAAAAATCCATTTTACATGCCAGCATGATGGCGCATGTCTTTAATCCCAGCACATGGGAGGCAGAAGCAGGAAGATATCTGTGAGTTCGAGACCAGCCTGATCTGTATAGTGAGTTCCAGGTCAGCCAGAGCCACCAGAAGGCAATGACTACAAGGACACAATGATGATGAAAAAGAGGAAGGAGAAGGAGGAGGAGAAACCCATTTTACAACCTCAGTGAGTATTATGGCACACTTGTGGCACACTTCACCAAAGACATCATGGCAAAAGCAGGTGGCCAGGTGAGGACTACCAAAATACTTGTGCAAACACTGATGTTGAAGGCTGGCTGTAAGGACTAGCTTACCCCATGGCCTGTGTGCAAGTACATGTCACGTTCTGTAACCCACTGAAAAGGCCCTTTCTAATTAAGTGTTTTCTTACTTCAATAACCTGTGTTTAAAACAACAACGTGTTTTCAAAGCAGTTCGTAACATTTTCTTATCCTAAATCGTCTTCCTGTACTGCTGACAACCACTTCAGGCATCAGAGATTAACCACTACCACCGAGCCATTATTAATTGGCTTTTAATAATGTGTGATTTATAATGTGTCTGTTAAATTCTGTTCCCATGTCTTCCTCCATGTAGTATCATTAACGCCATACTGTTATACACGCTTGCCAGCGCACATAATCCCATACAGTTCCTAGCTGTGACTTTCTAGAATAATTACATGGAAAGTAAATGAAATTAAAGATACTTAATATAAACGCTGCCCTCAAGGTACGCTGCCCATAGAAAAGCGTCTGTGGAGCTGGTGCTCATCTTGATGGGCTCCCGACAGATGGAGGGCTGCGTTTGTCACATCACTCTGGAATTTCAAAATGTGCCTAATGGGAATTCCGCTGTCTGCACCAGCTGTACGGATGACCTCTTCGCCTTCCACTTACCAGATTCGGAATAGATGAGGCAGTTTTTTAACACGATTTTAAAATACAGCATATGCAAATATCATCTTGCTTGACATATTTACTCTGTCAAAAAAAAAAATGTCCTTTCTGCTTTAAACGCAGAATGTGCAGCCTTCCACCTTTGAAAGTCTCTCTGCAGAACCATACGGCCTGCCTTCCGCTTCAGAAGGTGTGACGGTTTTCCTCTACTCTTCACACCTAGTAGGTGGAACAAGGCTTTCTTTTACAGGATGAGAGTTTTCCAAGCCTCCTTATCAAATGAAGACTTAACTGAGAGACATGTGGAAGCCGTCCTGATTGAGAAATGTCTGCTCTGACTCCTCGAATGTTCTACCGATGAATGGTGCACGATTCGGTGTTCAGCTCCTGTATCCAAACACCCATTATATAAAACACTACAGCAGCATGAGGATTGGAACATGCCTTCTGCTGCTTATGAAGCCCCTGCTCTTCTCTCCCACCACGCAAAACTCCCCAGCACACCACACCCCTCCTCCCCGGGACACCACACCCCTCCTCCCTGCACACCACACCCCTCCTCCCTGCACACCACACACCTCCTCCCTGCACACCACACCCCTCCTCCCTGCACACCACACCCCTCCTCCCTGCACACCACAACCTCCACCCTACACACCACACCCCTCCTCCCTGGGACATCACTAGAACCAACTGTAGCATCCCACACTGTTTCCCACGAAGAAAAAGAATTTCTTGAATAAATGGATCATTCCAATCAGGGTCATAAAATGCTTCAAGGTGAATCAAGGGTTTCTTTTTTGAAAGACAATTTTCAACATTTACAAGCTCATGTCGAAGGGAAATAGGAGTCACTCAGAGAGGCTCCAACCGCAGTAACCGGCAAGAGGCATCCGAGGGAGAGCAGGAAAGTCCATGACAATGCTTCCCAGGAGAAGCTGCTACTGACTAAAAAAATTAACAGTTAGGCAATCAAATCCAGCATTTGTTTGTATCCCATTCCGAATGAACTATTATCAGAAGGTGTTGGGGTGGTTTGGGTACCGGCTGGTGTTGGAGGGTAGTTAGTGACTAAGGCTCACTTTGTTGAGTGTGATGATGGCATCGTGGTTACATCAGGGGAAATTTTTGAGAGGTGCGGAAGGAAAAGCTTACAAGGGAAGCGGCCTGATTTCAGGAATGAACTTTAAAATATTTTGGCCAGCAAAAAAGTGAAATAAAGGAAAGAGAGGAGACAAAACTGGCCAAATCTGTATATTTATTAGATCTGGGTGATCTGTACATAGAGGTTCATTTTACTATATTTTTGTTCTTTTATTTAAAATTAACATATTTAACTTTTTAATTTTCCTTATCCTTAAAATTAACTTGAACTTTATTAAATTCTATCTTAAATGTTTTCTTCCAATGACTAAAGGATTTCTGACTATTGCACTCTTTCTACACGACACCAAAACAACAAATTCAAATGAAACAGGTCTTATAAAGTACCCCCAAGACCACTATTGAAGGAACGCTAGCCGACTGAACATGTGGCTCTGGCAGGCCCTGTCCTTCTCCCCCAGTCCCTCTGCCTTGCTAAAAAACCACTAGATGACATTTCTGAAGCTAGCCACCAAGGTCCATTCCCTTATTTGGCCACTTCCTCCTCCTGAGGCTGACTACCAAGGCCCCTTTAGTTCACCTAATTAACATGCCCAAGTAAAATTAATCTCCTGATCCTAACACAGGGCTTCCCCTTGTATCTTTATAGACCGTCATTTTTCTATAGGGCACGTCTGTCTCCTCTCTATCCAGAGGCAATCCTTTGTCCCTCTGGGACAAATACCCCTGCCCCCTTTCCCTTGTCCCCTTCTCCTTCTCCCTCATCCCCTATCTCCTTTGCCACCACATTCTGGCCCATTCTAACACAGATGTGTGCCCCCCACCCCATACACCTGCAAGGTCATTTGCTGCTGTCTTCTGCCTGAGTCAGAGAACAGGTACCTTAATTTTTCTTCTGCTCTTAATAAAGAATCTCTGTGTGAAAACAGGTGTTTGGGTGTGGTTTGTACCTAATCTCGGGTCTGAGAGGAAGCCCCCACTGTGTCAGGGATCTCCTTCAACTATCGCTAATCCTAGTGATTACTCTTCCATAGTCCTCTTTGTACGTGGCTTCAGGGATGGTCTGAGGGATCAGAAAGACAGTGGGTAGCAGAGTGGGGCAGCTTCCAGTGCTAGGTAGATAATAAGAAGTTCTCACCCCTCTATGTTCTTGGGTCACTCACCAGGCAGAAAGCCAGCAGCCATATTGGGAACGACCTCAAACAATCTATGGAGAGACCTATGTGGCATGGAACTGAGGCCTTCTGCCAACAAAGATTAAGATGTTTGGGAAGCAGAACTTCATGTCAGTCAAGCCTTTGATGACAGACGACAACGCCACCAGCATCTTGATTATAACTTCACAGGAAGCCCAAAGCCAGAAGAGCCCAGCAAAGGTCTGTATTAGCTATCAAGAAGAACCAGTAGGCATATCATCAAGGAAGGCGCAAGCAAAGCAGCTGTAACTCCAAGAACACAGGCCAAACTGCTGTGATATCGGTCACTCTCCACAGCCAGATGGTAAGGCCCTATTGCTGAAGACACAGCTTACTTATGTCATTGAATACAGAGAAGCCCAGCTGGTACCCAGCTAGAAGTTTTGCCCCTGGGACAAGCATTCATTCTGTTGGATACTCTGCAAGTTACTGGTGAAGAAAAGTAATCTTCAGTCTCACACAAGAGCTACAAGCTCTGTGACCTACAACAGAAACCTGTCTATAACATACACCGGTGCAATAATGGCCCAGTGTTATAGGAGTAACCAGCACTTTTTGATTGGATTTGAAGCTGATCATGGCACAGAACCCATATATGACACGGATAAAGTGGCCAAAAGGCTGGGACTAGAAAGATCATGGGTCAAGAGAAAAGTCTACTACTCTTAGCCTGCTAAATGAACATAGCAATAAAATGGCTATTAATGACATACTTCTGTGCCATAAATTAATGCCTTGCTCAACCCTCACCAGTAAAGCTTCTTGCAGTAAATGGGAATTAACACAAAAAACCACAACTGGACAATGTGCAGAGAGTGAGAGACTTTGGTCCTAAATGGGATGTCTTCATCAAATCCCGCCTCTTGAGGCTAAGGGATCTATGTGGAAGAGGGGGTGGGACGTTCATAAAAGCCAGAGGTGGCAGCTGATTTTAAGGAAAGAATGTTTTCCAGACATAAGACTGATGCACACATGGACTCACAGAGCCCGTGACAACACACACAAGACCTGAACAGGTTCAAACCAGACAGAACCCCAGAAGCTGTTTGCACTGGCTCTCTGCTGGGAAGGGGAGAATCAGCTTTCTCCAATGGAGTGTCACTGGGTGTTATCACCCACTCCAGGACAGGCCCCTGCCCCAGAGTCATTGAGAAACACCAAATGGAGGCCACCTTTCTTTGTATGTGGGGTTTTTGTTTCATTTTGGTTTCTTCTGGCGGG